>PQXH01000195.1:0-16519 GCA_004786125.1 Botrytis tulipae
ATATATATGAAAACGGCCATAAATCCGAAAACAGACTATAAAATAAAGAATACGAATAAGAGCTTTATTTCGAAGGAATCCGAAAATAGACTATAAAATAAAGAATACAAATGAGAGCTTTATTTCAAAGGAATGGCCGGATTAGGAAGAGATCTACGAGAGATTAACGAAAACGGAAAAGCTAAATTAGTAGGAAAAAGCATAAAATAAGGCCTTTTCCCCTTGAATATAGAATAAGAATTATCAATATCATACTCAAATTCATAAATATCATGTGTTTTCATTGCTTTTTAGTTGTTAACCTGAGCCAGCTTCCCAAAATAGACTAATATTAGTCGATTTCTCCTTATATTCTACTTATATCGAATACTAATATATTAGCCTACGACCTACGATAGTACTAATGAAATGATACTTCTACAATTCCCAAACCCCTAAACGATACTCAAACCCCTAAACAGTATTTTTATTATATCTAATTAGAAACTTAGAAAAAAAAGCTCTTAATAAAATAATATTAAAATTGATATTTTAGTTATTATACAATATAATAATATAATCAAAACTATAATCTAAATATTTTATTATTAATTTTATAATATTAATATGAAAAACTTCAAAAATTGTATTTTAGTTTATGATAGTTTCATACCCCTATAATTTGATATATAATATTATTTCAGGGATTAATATATATATTTTAAATTCTTCAAATATTATAAATTATTTGTTTATAAAATCATATTTCAAATAAAACCCTAATATAATATATAATAATATAATATAGAAATTAACTATTAATTGAATTTCATTAGAATTTTTAAATATAATTTTTCTTTTTTAGATTATAGATCCTTTTTTTTATTAGGACCCACTTCAAAAGATGACTAAGCACTTTAGATTTTGATTCTATAACTTTTATTTTTATCTTTATTTTTTTAGACTTATAGTGTTACGGGCGTCGATGTAAACCCGGCATTGGGCCGACTATTATGCCGAAGTGAAGAGTTTTCATATATATAGCTCTAGAATCTTTCTTTTGAAAAAATTAATGAAAAGTCGTATAATAGGCTTATATCTATATTTTATATTAATTGTTATCTTATATTAATTCTAATAATTCTTTTCATTCAATTAGGCTATAATATATCTATAATATGCTATCGGTATATAATTAATATAATACATTAAAAGAACCCTTATTTTATTTATAAGAAATTAAAAGAAAGTTAAGAAAAGAGAATATTTTAATAATATGAATTTTTTAGAATATTTATAAAACATTATTATAACATACTTTCGATACCTTTTTGAAAAAAAAATAGAATAATTGAATAAAAAGAAAAAGAAAGAATATTGAAAAAGAAATTGAAAAGAAGAATTTCTCTTTTTAAAAAATGAACTTTATTTTAAGTAATATCTGTGAAATATTAGTGATGCCTTTTATTTTAAAAATCCTATTAAAAAAATAGAGTTTTTATATAATGTTTTACAGATCTTTTATATAAGGAAAAGTCTAATTAATTATTTTATAAATTAGATTTATTAATTGAAATTACTTATAAATGGTCAATATTATATTAAATAGTTTAGATTTTAATCAAAAACAAAATGATATTTTATTAAAGTTATTTTATCTAATAAAAAAAGATATAAATAAACTATATTCAGAATCTATTGGATTTCAGGATTTCCAAATATCTTTTAGATTTCGAGAACTTTATAGAAAACTAATAGAGCTTTATATTTTCAAACCATTTTTAAATTATTCTCAGGTTTTTCCAAATATCCCGGATTTCAAGAATTTTAGATTATTTTTAAGCTATTTTCAGGGTTTTCAGGATTTTCAAGATTTCTTTTAGATTTCGAGAATTCAATAGGAAATTAATATAATCCTATCTTTTTTAGGATTTTTAGGATTTTTTAGAATTTAAAATATTATAAATTGATGAATTATTATTGATTCTAATATTATAGATTTTATATATTTCAAAATATAATTTTTAAGATTGAAAGTTTAAAAAAAGGAAAATAATTTTATTAAAACAAATTATTACCTAATTATTATTTAATTATCATTTAATTATTTTTTCATTAAAAGTAAATTGATTTTTTTTCAAATATTTTGAATTTTAAATATTTTCTATATTTTTAAATCTTCTGATCATTTTTTGAACTTTTAAATATTCTTCAAATTCTTCGGGATTTCAGATTTTATAAGTATTTTTAATATTTTTAATATTTTCAATATTTTTAGTATTATTAAGTCTTAGAATCTTTTAGGATTTTCAAATTTTTTTCTAGATTTTGGGGATTCTATAATAGATTAACAAAACTCTATATTTTTAGATTATTTTTAAATTTTATATATTTTCAGAAATGAAAACCAAAAAAAAAGATACAACCTTCTTGAATACCAATCACCACTCCATCAAAAGCAAATCGATTTCTTTTTTAATTTTCCGAATTTTCAAGGTTTTTAAGATTTTCAAGATTTCAAGATTTCAAGATTTCAAGATTTCAAGATTTCAAGATTTCAAGGTTTTTAAGGTTTAAATTATAAATCAGATCAATCCTTAGTATTCTTATATTACAATATAACTCTTTTCAAAAGCTATAAAAAAACTAAATTTTATAAAATAAGAATATAAGTATTATATAACTAACTTTTACTATAGAATTTAATAAAGCTTCGAAAATATATTAATATAATGATAATTAACTATTAAATAGTTTTTAAAAGTTTTCAAAGAATAAATAGCTTTTAAAAAACAAATAACTTTAAAGCTTTCAAGAACAAAAGCTTAAAAAGAAGAACTTTATTATAAATATCAATACAAGTCTAATATTAAGTTGATTATTATTCCGAAGTAAAGAATTTTTATATATAGAGCTTTAAAACCTTTTTTTTTAAGAGATTAATGAAAAGTCTTGTAATAGGCCTACACCTATATTTTATATTAGTCGTTATCTTGCATTGATTCTAACATATAATATAGGCTTTATAGGGGCTAGCTATAGGGCTTACAGTGGCTAGCTACAGGGGTATGGGCCTATAGTTTCAGGGCCTACAGGGGTTAGCTACAGGGGTTAATTAGTTGTACTTTGACGATGCTTCCACCATGCTAGGAGTGCGCGTACTGTACCCAATCAGGAGTACAGCTCAGACATTATATCCCGATTAGATATGATATAGTATGATATTGGATTAACGTTTAGAGGGAGATCTCCCGAGGGGTATTAAAACGAGCTATGCTAGGGAATTATAATAAAATTCTATTTAAAAAATAAAAAAACTCAAAATAATAAGGAAAACCTTATAAATAAGTCTGGGTCCCTGATTATTACATGAATGATTGCACATAGAGTTGTAAGCTTTACTACTACACTACGCACGCAATTTGTTCCAAAAGGCATAGTATCAGGGATCGAGTCCTGATAGCTTACTACTATATATATATACCTGTAAGACTAATCTTATAATATTATAATACTTCTAAAAACTCTAAATAGCTATTTCAAGCTTCTGTACTATATAGCTAATAGACTCAGATCGACACAATAACCAAAAATTAAGATATCTTCGGAATTTCGATTTTTAAGTTTATAAGAATACTTTTTATATTTCTTTGAAATTTTTTATTTAATTCAATAATTGTTTTTATAATAATATTATTAAATAATAAATTTAAGATTTTAGAGTATTTCTTTTAATTGTAAAACTTTAGATTTATATATCCAAAAACTTTATAATCCTTAATTA
The DNA here is from genome assembly GCA_004786125.1 of Botrytis tulipae. Taxonomy (NCBI): domain Eukaryota; kingdom Fungi; phylum Ascomycota; class Leotiomycetes; order Helotiales; family Sclerotiniaceae; genus Botrytis; species Botrytis tulipae. The sequence goes on from PQXH01000195.1 coordinate 3,764, forward strand.
ATATTAATATTTTATATAGAAATAAAAAATATAAAAACAAAATAAATATTTATTTATTTTTACTTCTTAATATTAATTATTGTAATTAAAATAATCTTAATATTATTTTAAGTATATTGAATACTATTAAAAAACAGTTTTGATATTTTTGAATATAATATTAAAAATAAATATATGGTTGTTATGAATCTTACAATTTTATTAGGTTTTTTTTATAATTTTTCATATAAATATTTTTAATACAGGATTTATAAAGAAACTTATAAATTCTATAGTTAATTTTATTATTATTATAATCTTGATAAATATTATTATTCTCTTTACATCCCTTAATATTTGTATTTAATTCTTTATTTATATTATATTTATTACTAATTCTAAAACCTTTATAAAAGTAGTAAAGTTTAGTAATATTAAAAACTCTAAAAATAATACAACATTTAGCAAATCTCAAACTATATTATTTGGAAAGCTTTTTTATAGCTTTTTATTCTATTTAATAAATTCTTCATTTTCTTTTTGTGATAAAGATTTGTGGAAGTTATTGAGGGTCTTTCTTTAATTAATATCCCGAACATAATACTTATAGTTATAGGTTGGGCTTTTATATTAATAAATAATAATATTTGTGATCTGCTTTTTAATGAGTATAAGTGATAAATAGTTCTATAATTATTAGAGGCAAGGGAGCTAGTTGCTGATAGATTCTTAAAACGAAAAGTCAGTACCTAGGGACTTTTCTTCCCAATATTGTATAGCTTATATTAAAATCCCTATACTTTTTCTTAAAGTATAAAATTAGTTTGATAAATAGTATTCATAAAAAGATTATTATAATTAGCTTCAAAAAGTAATAATTTCAATTTTCTTTTAATAAAGTTTTAATCTTTTTGAATAGTTTTGAATAAATCAAAAATAAAAGAAAACTTATTAAGGGCTCGTTTAATTGCAAAATCCGCACTAAATCCACTGAAATAATCCACTCTTTATACCACCACAAATTTTATGATAATAGTAATCCACTTCAAAAAAAGCAAATTATTGATCTATGGTTTTATAGTTTATATATCAAATCTATTAAATAATCTATCAAAATAAAAGGAAATAAAGTATATATATAATATATATATAAATTAAATAGAATAATTCAAATTTTTAATATACTATTATTATTTGAATAATTAAATAAATAAATATAGAAATAGCTTTATTTAAATTTATATACAATTATAAACTTTAATTCAAAATAAACCTATAGTTTCAGATTTTATTTATTATAACTTCAGACTTTATATATATCACGGTGCAAGAGATAGGTACTAGATTAGATATATGATATTCTACAAGGAGGTTAAAGGTAGTACTATGTAAGTATGCCATATATAAGTAAAGATAACTAAGCATCTATTATACTAGTAAATCTGTAATAGTACCCCCTCTTTTAAGATTTGCTTATCCTAAGCAAATTAAAATGAAATAATAAAATAAAAAAGAAAATATATTAAGCAAATTATACTTTTTTTTATTATAATGAATATTTGAATACTTTAGGTTTTTCTATAACTTTTTGTATAAAGATTAAAATTACTTTAACCTTTAGATTTTCTAGTATTTATTTCGGTGAATCTAGCTTTTCTGGATATAAATAATAGTAGTAAGCCATAATCTTTTCATTACCCTTAAAATTCGAGACTAATTATTAAATTAGAGTATAATATCTCTATTTGACTAAATAGTAATATTCATTTTTGTTATAATTATCTAGAATACCTTCAAATACTTATTTCTGAATTAGCTCCTCTTCACCATTTTCCCTTTCAAAAACTTTATTCTATATAATAACTACTTCTGCTTTATTGATTTAGGATTACATTGGAAACCGTTTATTGTTATATGCTGATAAAAATAAGGAGTGATGAAAGATAGGGAAGATTTGTATATTCTCTAGTAATTGAATAAAATAAGATTGTGGGTAGATTTTAATAACTTTATAAGATTCAATCCATTTATTATCCAATTTCTTTATTTTTCGAGAGGTCTTCATATTCTTTGCATTAATAAATACCTTTTGTTCTATATAATATTATAATGAGTCGATTTGGTGTTAATTTGCATGCTTCTTATATATATCTATAGCTTATCTAGCAAATACTTGGAGTTAATTTAGAATTCTCTTTATTCTATCAGCCATTTTATTGCCTTTAAAGAATTTATACTTTTGAGCTAATATTATTTCTAATAGGCAGGGTTTACTTAACTTAATGCTAATATATGGATTAAAACTATAGTTAGCAAAAAACGGAGAATATTCTGTGATTTCCGAAATTATATTATTAAAAGTAAACTCTATTAATAATAATCATTCTATTTAATTATTTTAATGAAAATTAATAAAAGTGTATAGGTATTACTCGAAAACTGAATTGATACATTTCATTTACCCATCCATCTGTGAGTAAAAGATTAAAGAATATTTGAAAGTTATTGCTAATCTTTTTAACAATTGTGTCTAAAATCCTGACACAAACTGTGTACCTTAATTCAAGATAATATTATCTGGTATGCCATATAGGGCATATATTCGATTAATAAATATATTAATTAATTTCTTTATAATTAAAGTTCTTACATTAATAAAATAATATATCTTTATCAATTTATATATTACTACAAGGATATACTTATATATTGAATTATAATATTTACTCTCTAAAAAAGGTGTAATATAGTCGATTGATATATTAGACTATACTCGAAATAAAACCGGGAAAAGCCTTAAGAACCCTGGTGGAGCTGACTTCAATGATTTAGTATGAGTATACAACGTATATGCTTGTATGTATGCATTGATTTTCTAATGTATATTTGGTCACCAATAGGTTCAAGAGATAATATCGATAGTTTTAATATGTCCAGGGTGATTAACCGGGCTGGAAGAATGTATTTTATAAATAATTTATACTTTTAATTTATTATTAGATAATATCCAAAGCTTATCACAATAATATATTCTATTATTGAATATCCCATAATCTTACATAGCAATTCTCATAATCTTTTGGAATTCTACTAGCTATTTCCATACATATAGATCTCTGATTACTACTATCAATTGATATGCTATATTAGATTTCGTATAGACATTGTCAATCAATTTGTTGATAGGCTTGTTCTCCATAGATATTATTAAATCTATAGGTATTAATGTTACTTCTTTTATCAATTCTTTGTATAGATCGATATTAAACCTTTGTGCTAATAAGACTGTTCTTTCTTTATTTTTCAGCCATTTATCATCAGAATTTGAAAGATTTAATTTGTTTTTCTACTTACGGCTTAAAATATCCGAATAAATAGCTTTAATACCCGGTCTATATATAATACAGAAATTATATTAAAATAGAAACTCAAATCATTTAATTTATTATTAATTTAAAATCTTTATTATAATAAAATACTCTAAATTTTTATAATTTATAAAAACCTCAAACTTTTATTATAAACCCTAAAGTTCAGATTGCTATTCTTCTATTAACTTGATTATTATTAGAAATTCTTTATTATAGATTTTATAATTACATTCTACTACTAAGTATTTTGATAAAAAGTAGACCATTAGTCGTAAAACATTCTTATTATTATATTAAGAAAGCACTCCCTCAGAGACCCAATTCAAAGTATTAGTTTTTAAAATAATATATTTGCTATGATCAAAATATACAAGGATAGATACAATTGTGAAAATCTATTTTAATATTTCGAAAGTATTCTTATACATTTGATCCTATACCCAAGAGATATCTTTATATAATAAGTTATTTAAAGAATAATAGATTTTCAAAAAGTTTTTTATAAATTATTAATAAAAATTAATAAATTCTAGAAAACACTATAAATCCTTTATTGAAAGAGATTGCTCCTAAAATATAATTGCTTTGACTTTATTAGTATTCATTTTGATATTATTTGTGATAATAATCAGACCTAAATATCGTATAGATATTATCTCGAACTCACATTTATTGATATCGATCTGTAAATCTATATCAACAAATTTCTAGATAATTACCCGCATATACCCCCTATATTCTGTTTTATTACTGGAATAAATAAAAATATTATTAAGATATACTATACAATACTTATTAAGCTTATTAAAAAGTATATAATTGATATAATACTGAAAAGATGCTAGCGCGTTATATAGCCCAAAAGGTATAACAAAAAATTCGAATAACCCAAAATATATAATGAAAGTTATTTTTTATTTATTTCCTTCTGCAATACAAAGTTTATTAAAGGTGACAATAATATTTAATTTGAAATAAACCTTAGTATTACACAATACATCAAGAATTTTATATATAATAAATAAAAAATAGCGGTTCTTTATTATGATATTATTTAGTTTTTAATAATTTTAATAGATACAGACTCCACCTTTTAACTTTACTATTAAAAGGAATAATATTGTATTATAAGATCTTAATTTTCAAATAAATCCTTTGAAAAGATTATTATCAATCTATTTTTAAATTATCTCAAATTTCAATAGTAATAATGGTTGGTTTTTGAAATAAAATGGCTCTTTATTTAATATTAATTTGATTTTGTAGTCCCAAATTTGTTATAATAATAATACTTCAGCATTTCAAGGAAGAAAGACTAATAATTTGTCTTGAAGCTAAATAAGAAGTTTATTTCATATCTCTTCATCACTGAGATCCAGTTTTTTTGCTAAGAATTTTAATATATTAGCCTTAGAGATCCTTTGTAAATGAACTAGTTGATAGCAATCTTGAATAAAGTTGTGTAAATATAATAGTATTGTAAAGAGTGTTTTTGTTAAACTATTACATCCCTAAAGTATATCTTTATAACTTTGCTTATTTTTGATAAAATTATCAGAAATATAATCAAGCTTGTATTTGAATGTTATAAACTAATTTAGCTTATTCTAAATAACTTATATTATATAAATATTGTTTTATTAATAGAAAAAAATAAAGCTTGAGGTATATAATTATTGAATATCCTTTATATTTGGATTTGTTTTGTGTTCTTGAATTGTTAATAATAATATTGATAGAAGTAATAATAATTCCCTTGCTAAATTTGGTTTTTTTTATCTTTACTCTATAATCTTATTTATTATTATTGAATACATTTTCAACTGATTTTGCACCATTTGTACTTATATATTCATATTCCTATTACAGGCTCTTATTCGGTAATAATTTACATTAGAGGTAAATATTGCTTTAATAGACATATCCTATTCTGTATTAGAGTCTTCAGATTTATAATTATTATCAAACTTATTATTATTCTTTATATATGATAATCAATAATCATTTACTTTATAAACCTTTCAAAAAATAGTTTTAAATAATAATAATATATTTAAAACTTTTTTAATCTTTGGGTTAATATTTTGAAAAACTGAAATATTATTAGGTTGTTGTTGGATTAATTTGATTATAAATGTTTAAAGATATATACTCCCTTTACAACAATATTGCATTGCATAGTATCAAAAAATAAAAGAAAATATTATATTCGCTTAATCTATATGTAGATTATAGTATTGTAATTATAATAGGCTAAAAATAATTGGTGTATCGAGGAAGAATTTTATAATAAAAAATATCCAGGTTTTTAGATGTAATTCTATTATTATAAGTATAATAAAGTATTTTATAATAATATCTATTATATTGCCATCAGCCAAACAAAGCTATCGGTAATAGGGTAAGAGTTGAATATAAATTTTATATTGATTGATAAAAGAACGGTTAGTGAATACCTTACCAAAGCATTCGCTATCAATCAGATTAGTTATATTAAAGGAGGGAGTATGTGTTGGAAATATAGTAGTTTGGATAAGTAGAGATTTGCTATTTATAAAGTTAAATTATAATAACTTACTAAGGTATTATCTATAGTGTATTTTATCTATTCCTTGTTTTTTAATAATCTTTATAGCTAACTTATTACGAAGGTAATACATTTCCTGGGAATTTGTATGTGCTATTGGATAGTGATAATGATATTGTATTATTGTATGAAGAGATATTAGAAGTATTCTCTAAGAGTGCTAAAAAACTGTTTTCGATATAGCTATGGAATATATTAAACTGTTATTATGTATAAAGCTATTATTGATAACCATATTCCCAAAAGTTATTCTAATTATAATTATTATTACTTTGATATTGCCTACCTCAGCCGAATTATTAATTTCCTTTTTTAACATTACCGCGGCTATATCCTGATATCCTTTTTAGGGGTTCTATATTATATCCTCTGACCACTCTCTATACATCAACTTGTTTTTTCACTTTGTAATCCCAAATAGAGTAGCCTGGTTTCTTGTAGTAATAGTAAAGACTGAGATAATACTTCTCCTTATATTGTTATACTCTATTTTGGAATTTAATTGCATTAAGTTTCATAGAATTACTATATAAAATAGTGGTAGATGTAAAAATAGATATATTAAATCAAGATTAATTATAATTGTTTTTTGATAAGTCTATATTATAATAATTATTTTTCCAATAATTTTAACTCCAAATAGTAAACTTCTTTCTTTATCCTTTAATATTATTTAAAATATAAAGACTCAAGTTCATATAAACCATAAGTTTTAATTCTTCAAAAACTTTTTACTTTAAAACAAAAACTATTTCTCAATTAGATTTATAATATTAATTATTTAAATATTCCAATTATATATAGAATATTGAAAAAACTTATTTCTCTAATATCTTAAATTTATTAAACTAAATTATTGCTTCCCGTTTGGAGTTAATTGTAATATAAAGACTATTAAGTTTTTTGAAAAACAAAATAGTAGTTGTATAGGCCGAATTATTTTATAAAATATTATTAATATTCTTTAATTTTTCTTAATATACATATTTTTTAATAAGGGAGGCTATATGCAGAAGTTTCTTTTTCTCAATATTAAATATAATGGTATCAATTATTTAACAAATTTGTAATTTCTATTTCTAAGCAAAATATTTATTTTGTTGTACTACTACACTAGTTTTCTTTTTTTTGAAGGGTTCCAGATTTCTGGAGGTTTGTTGCTAAATACTAGTAAATAAGTTAAAGGCTTGGGCTAGTATGTTCTATATTAATTAAAAAAGTTGATTTTATAATATTATATTCAGCTATATCTAAGTTTATAATTGGTTTTGTAAATCAATCAGAACTATACATTCATTATTCAGATTGATGTTTATCCTAGTTTATATATTATAAAGTAACTCTAATGAATTATTAATAATACTACATAAATAATATAAATATGATTGTTTATTCTTAAAAAAGCTAAATACTGAATTCCGAAGATTAGAATTAGAGATACTTGAAAGTTCATTTGCAAGCCATTATTATTCAGCGAAGATAGTTTGAATATTTGCTTTAAGATTATTGGATATTTGAGCTTTACCTTTTATAAATAACAAATCAGATATATCTACTATTTTTATTAAAAATAAAATAATAATAAAAATAAATATAAAAATAAAGGCGAAGATAAAGATAAAAATGAAAATAAAAGTGAAGATAAAGACAAAAGTAAAGATAAAGCTTTTTTATTGAAATATTATTATTAAAATTGAATTACTATTTATATATAGTAATAGAACCTTTAAGAAGGTAGAATATACTATTATGGTGCAAGAGATAGGTATTAGATTAGATATATAATATTCTATAAGGAGATTAAAGGTAGTGCTATATAAGTATGCCATATATAGGCAAAGATGACTAAGCATCTACTACGCTAGTGAACCCGTGATAATATATTAAAACTTTAGGTTTTAAAATTTATAAAAACTTATAAAAAAAACGAATTATTTTAGTAAATTTAATAAAACTAGATTTTTCTAATTTTTGTTTTTAATCTATATTTTTATTTTCCTATATAAATTTATTAAAAAACACAGATTATTTAATATTATTTTAAAATAATTTATTCCCTCCCTATTTCAAAATATATTAAATTTATTGAAATATAAATTATTCGATAGAATCTGTGATTTAATATTTAAATATAAATTCAAAATCTATTTTCAAAAAGTGTGGAATATTTAGTGAATTCAATGTGGATTTGTATATTCAAACTAGCCCTAAGTATAGATATATAATATATTACAATAAAAAACAATTAATTATAAATTTTAATATAATTAATTTCATTTTTTATATTTTCAATATAAAGATGATAAGAATATATATAGATTTTAAATATTTTTTTTGAATTCTTCTATTCAATTAATATTGTTTATAGATTTATATAAATAATATATTAATAATCTAATATCTATATAATAATATATTGGATTTCTTATAATAAACTTTTTATATTCATTAAAATACTATATAGATTTTTGATATTAGAATTTGTTAATTCTTTGGATATATTGAAATTAAGGGAAATAAGATAGCTAATAAGTTTACCAATTTCAACTTTTATAAACCTATTTAAAATCTAGGATTTGTTTTAAAATCTATTATTAATAAAATTAACATTATAATTAAAAAGTTCGACTTTTGTTTAAATTAATATTAATAATAAAAATAATTACTTATTTTATTCGAAATATATAATAAATAGAATTTTATTTATATAATAAAGCTTCCTTTAAAATTGAATTTGCTATAAAAAATATTATATTGTATTTTTACTATATATTGAGAATATAAAACCTTTTGTATAATATTATAAGTAATTTAAATATTAGAATATTAATCTAAAATGTTTTTATAACTATTAGAAGATTTCTAAATATTCAATACTTTATTACAAATTGCCAATTCAATTTAAGAAATAATTTAAATAATTACTTTTACTTTTATTAATCTTAATAATGAAAAACTTTAATTATTTTTCATTTCTAATATTTTAATTATTAATTTCAACCAAATTCTTTAAAATAACTTGATTTTATTTTCATATTTGCTTTTACTAAAAGCAACTCTTTCTTTTTTATTCTTTTCTTTTTTTAATTTAAAATTCTACTTCTTCTTTACTTTATTCAAATAATAATTAAAAAAATAATAAAAATCTTTTTTTCTTCATATATATATACTAAGGGCTTGTTTGATTATAAAATCCGCACTGAATTCGCTAAAATAATCTGCTCTTTATACTATCACAGATTCTGTAATAATAGCAATTTATTTCAAAAAAAATAAATTATTGATTTATAGTTTTATAATTTATATATCAAATCCATTATAAAATCTATTAAAATAAAAGAAAATAAAGTATATATATAATATATATACAAATTAAATAGAATAATTCGAATTTTTAATATATTATCACTATTTGAATAACTAAATAAATAAATGTAAAAATAGTTTTATTTAAATTTATATATAATTATAAACTTTAATTCAAAATCAATTTATAGCTTCAAACTTTATTTATTATAATTTCAGATTTTATTTATTATAACTTTAAATTTTATATATTAAAGCTTTAGACTTTAAAATCTATAAAAGTCTATAAAAAGAACAGATTATTTTAATAAATTTAATAAAACTAGCTTTTTCTAATTCTTATTTTCAATTCATATTTTCATTTTTTTATATAAATTTATTAAAAAATATAGATTATTTAATATTATTTTAAAATAATCTATTTTCTCTTTATTTTAAAATATATTAAATTTATTAAAATATAAATTATTTAATAAAATCCGCAATTTGATATTTAAATATAAATTCAAAATCTATTTTCAAAAAGGATAGAATATTTAATGGATTTAGCGCGGATTTGTACATCCAAACTAATCCTAACTTTAGTTATTTATATAAATACTTGCTTTTATAATATATATTTACTAATTCTTTAAAACTATATCTAGCTTTTCAAAATCTTCGAATACTATTAGTTCTATCTCAACTAATAAAAAAGGAATTATTTAAATAAACTTTTTAGTTTTTATATATACAATCTACTCTTTATGGTAATATCTTAAGTTTATAGTTTAACACATTCCTATACCTTTTAGGAGATTCCTAGGGTTAGTTCTATATCAGCTTATTGAATATTAATAAATACTATTACTACTATTACTAGCTAATAGATTGCTTTACTCTTTGCACAATCCAGCTATTGAAATTATTCCTTCTTTGTTAGTTGAGGTGGTTTGCTATATTGAGGTATTAGTGGGAGTAGTTTGTAAAGTTGGAAAATTTCGAAAATGAGGCAAATATAACTAATATATTATATAGCTTTGAATAGGTAGATATCAATAGGTTCAATCTTAGCTCTTCAAATTCTAATTAAATAAAAGAATTGAAGGTTCGTAGAGGGCACTGCGTACAGGTGTTGAATCTTTCGCCCTCCTATTCCGATTAGGTACTGTACAGCGTGGGGTACCGTGGGGGTACCGTACAGAATTCCTACTTATGTCGTTAAGGTTTGATATTAATCTATATATAAACATTTTTTATAGACTAAAGCCTTATTAATTAAAATATATTTATTATTAAGATTTATATAATCTATTCGAATATTAATAATAATATAATTATTATTAAATTTCAAATAGTTCAAAAAAATGAATTCCAAGGATTTGTTATAATATAATTCGGTTTTTCTGAAAGAATAATAAATCATATATACAATATTAATAAAATTTATTATCGAATTAATAATTATTGGAATAATCATAATGATAATAATAATAATCAAGAATAAAATAATATTATTAATAATATGTATTATCTATTATTACATAAGAAAAGTATTAAATAATTTAAAAGAATTTGAAAATTACATTTAATTAGAGTTCTATAATTAATGAATTTTGATTATAATCAAATAAATTATCATTTATTATAAAACTGTATATTAAAACTTTATTTAATATATAATTAGGGCTCGTTTAATTGCAAAATCCGCGCTAAATCCACTAAAATAATCCATTCTTTATACTATTATGGATTTTGTGATAACAACAATCTATTTCAAAAAGAGTAGATTATTGATTTATGGTTTTATAATTTGTATATCAAATCTATTATAAAATCTATTAAAATAAAAGGAAATAGAGTATATATATAATATATATACAAATTAGATAGAATAATTCGAATTTTCAATATACTATTACTATTTGAATAGCTAAATAAACAAATATGGGGATAGCTTTATTTAAATTTATATATAATTATAAACTCTAATTCAAAATCAATCTATAACTTTAGACTTTATTTATTATAACTTTAGGCTTTATCCACTATAACTTCAAGCTTTATATATTAAAGCTTTAGATTTTAAAGTTTATAAAGATCTATAAAAAGAGTGAATTATTTTAATAAATTCAATAAGACCAACTTTTTTTAATTTTTATTTTCAATTTGTATTTTTATTTTCCTATACAAATTTATTAAAAAATATAGATTATTTAATATTATTTTAAAATGATTTATTTTTTTTTTATTTCAAAATATATTAAATTTATTGAAATATAAATTATTTAATAAAATCCGCGATTTGATATCTAAATATAAATTCAAAATCTGTTTTCAAAAAGTATAGAATATTCAGTGGATTCAGTGCGGATTTGTACATCCAAACTAGCCCTTACCAACTTTTTTGGATTTTAATCATTTGATCAATTTTAAATAACAAGAATTATAAAAATTATTTAATTTAAAAATATTTATAAAATACTAATGTATCAATTTTCAATATAATCATCAAATAAAACTACAAAATTTAGCTAATATAAATATATCATTTTCAATCTCAATATAAACTAATTCTATTAAAAATATTAATATTTTCTAAAACAAATTATATATCACCTTATATCTTAGATTTTTTTAATATAAAATATACTAAAATTATTAACAAATTATATTAATATTAAGATTATATTATATATTTCTTCAATTTTACATCTATTTTTGTTTATTGATACTTCAAAACAATTAACAATAAAAATTCTTTATTAAATTTTCCTTCATCAAATATCAAATATAAAAAAACAAAATTATTTATTTCATTTGTTTTGTATTTTTTAAAACCATGTAGATTTATTAATGATTCAAAATCTTATAATTTTATAAATAGATTTCCAAATTCAAAACAACAATTTGAAATATACTCAACATTATTAATTATTACCATTACAAAAATAATAAAAATAAAATGATATAAAAATACAAAAAGTAATTTGTCATTAATTTAGAATAGAAAGTATCAAGATACCATCGATTTGAGATTCGTTGTATCGATGCTCTGCTTTTATTGTTGAGGTATACTCACCAAACGAAAATCAATATTACTATTGTTACTACTATCTATAATAAAAGGACATCTTATTAGTTAGGAAAATCTATTTGAATTTATTATTGATATAAAATATCAAGTTTACCTACACTGTAATTAAATTTGATTGTTATCGAATCTACCATGAAACGAAATTGAAACATCTACTTGAAGGACGCTAGAAATCAAAGTTATACAGATTCTACTATATCTAACATTCAGTTTATATAAAATTGTGCTCAAAATCTTTCTTCTTCAAATTGCAGTGAAACTCATCATCTATAAATAGGGTATAACCGTGAAAAACTTATCTGTTCCTCATAAAAATTCGAATAAAGAATCGAACGAAACAGTAGTAGTAACAGTATTCAATAGAACGAATGAAAATGTGGATAAATCTACAAATCTACAAATCTACAAATCTACAAATCTACAAATCTACAAATCTA
>PQXH01000195.1:16585-81168 GCA_004786125.1 Botrytis tulipae
AATCTATCAATCTATAAATCTATCAATCTATAAATCTATCAATCTATAAATCTATAAATCTATAAATCTATAAATCTTAATTATTCTTAGTAACATTTAATAAGGCAATATAAGAATAGTTCTAAGGAATCTCCAAAAAATTTAGATATCGATTTAGCTATAAAGTTTATCCTTTATTACAGGAAGTAGTTGTAGTTCGATCTATAGAGATTAAAACGCTCATTCAAATACCTCTTCTGTCATTGATTAAAATAGGGCTATTGACATTTCAAGATTCTGAAAAACTCAACATGATTTTCAGCAATGGATGAATACATTTATAAAAATAGGTGTTCATGAAAGTAATTAGGATTAAATGAATATATATAAGATTTCTATTGCATCCCTAAGAGTTATTCTACAAAGTATAAGAAAATTGACACTTTTTACAAAAAGAGTAATAGAAATCTTTTCAGTAAGAATAAACATTAACGCAGATTTGAAAAATTCCAAAGAATTCAATGAATATTAGTAATCGTAATGTTGAAACGAAAAATAATCAAATGTCTCATTATCAATGTAAGTAAATATACAAGTTATTACTTGAACGACTCTCTGAATCAAATTAACCACTTGTAATATAACTCTTAAATACTCAAACATCCTCTGATGCCTATCAAAAAAATCTCAAATTATTATTTTGATATTACAATCTTCTTTAATGTTATAAAATGTCTATTTCTTGAACATATCATAAAAACACAATCTATATAATACTTTCCAAGGTAATTCATCCTTTCTGATTGATTCAAAAGCAAATATTAGGCAGATGGATAATGTTAGTTTATGTTCATTCAAAAGGTTTGTTTGTTCTTTTTAGGATTCTATAAAGATGCTACTTTAGTAGTATAATATTTGATTTCGAGACAATGAGAAATCATATTTTGTAATTTAAATCATTCTATATATCTTCGCTTGATTGTCTTTTGAATAAAGAGACATTTTCAAAATAATATACTACATATGTTTATTGGATTTATGCCATTCCTGTTAGCTGATATATAAACTTCTAAATGGTCATATTTAATTTTTATTTTCATTTCGAACACTTAATTAGAATACCATTATATCAAATGTAACTTTTGTTTTTGAGATGATTCAATGGAAATTATAACATCCGACTTTTAGTGTTTTAATTCCAAATTACATTTATGTTTAATCCCGTAAAAGCTACCCATCAGATATAGGATTTGGTAACATTCTTAATAATAATGTAATAAAATACTGTTAGGGCTAGTTTGGATATACAAATCCACACTGAATCCGCTAAATATTCCACATTTTTTGAAAATAGATTTTGAATTTATATTTAAATATTAAATTGTGGATTCTATCGAATAATTTATATTTTAATAAATTTAATATATTTTGAAATAAGAAGGGAATAGATTACTTTAAAATAATATTAAATAATTCATATTTTTTAATAAATTTATATAAGAAAATAAAAATATAAATTAAAAATAAGAATTAAAAAAAGCTGATTTTATTAAATCCACTGAAATAATTCATTCTTTTTATAAATCTTTATAAACTTTAAAATCTAAAGTTTTAATATATAAAATCTGAAGTTATAATAAATAAAATTTAAAGCTATAAATTTATTTTGAATTAGAATTTATAATTATATATAAATTTAAATAAAGCTATCCCTACATTTGCTTATTTAACTATTCAAATAATAATAATATATTGAAAATTCGAATTACTTTATTTAATTTATATATATATTATACACATACTTTATTTCTTTTCATTTTGATAGATTATTTAATAGATTTGATATATAAATTATAAAACTATAAATCAATAATCTATTCTTTTTGAAATAAATTACTATTATTGCGAAATCTATAATAACATAAAGAGCGGATTATTTTAGCGGATTCAGTGCGGATTTTATAATTAAACAAGCCCTTAATCTATTTCTTTATAGATCGGTTAATGTATTTATATATAGGATTTGCTAAATGAGATTATTAGTATTATTTCGAGTATAACGAGAAGTTATAGTTCACTATTACTTATATATAATAATTTATTATAATCAGCATTATATCAGAATTGCTTGTAAAAATTCATAAAGGGAATTTAATAAAATATCGATTGTATTTGAATCATAGCTAATTAAGTATAATAATCTATCGTTGATATTTATCTCGCTATAATTAGGGTAAAATTATATTCAATTCGATGATGGGAATATAAAACAGAGTTGTAAAAGCTATCTTATTAATATTAAGAAAATTATTATATTAAAGGGCTCTGTTCATATATGCTACAATTAATATGAGTTTCATCTTCCGAGATGATTTAAGAGAAATTATATTATTCGATCTCTTGCGTCTTAATATATAATTACAAGTCCGATTTCGATTTGTTTCTTAATACTATGTAGTAGATGTAGAACTTGATAATCTTTTAATAATATTATAATAAATTTACTAATTCATTTTGTTATCATTAGATTGAGGTATTTATATATGAACTATCGCTATATAAGATTACTATTACTATCTTGAGTATAGTATAGCTTCAGAGACTAAAAAATAGTAGTAGTAATAGTAGTAGTATTTATTAACATTCAGTGAGCTAGTATAAAACCAACCCTAGAAATCTCCCAAAGGGTATGGGGATATACTAAACTATAAATTTAAGATAATATTGTAAAAAACAGATTGTATGTATAGAAACTAAAATTTATTTAAATAACTTCTTCTTCATCAATTAAAATAAAATCAATAATATTTAAAGGTTTTAAAGAACTAAATATAATTCTAAAAAGCTAGTGAATATATATTTTAAAAGCAAGTATTTATATAAATGATTGAAGCTGGTATATATATATAGAAAAAAAAAGATTCCTATTATTTCTTTAATTATTATTTAAATAGAATAAGGGAGAAGTGGGGTTTTAATTAAAAAAAAGAAGAGTAAAAAGAAAAAAAAGAATTGCTTTTAATAAAAATAAATATTAAAGTAAAACTAAGTTATTCCAAAGAATTCGGCTAAAACTAATAGCTGGGATATTAGAAATGAAAAATAACTAAAGCCTTTTGTTATTAAAATTAATAAAAGTAAAAACAATTACTTAGATTATTTTCTAAATTAAGCTAATAACTTTTAATAAAGTATTAGATATTCGGGGATCTTTTAGTAATTACAAGAGTATTCTAGATTAGTATTCTAATACTTGAATTATTTATAATATTATATAAAATCTCTATATTCTGAGTATATAATAAGGATATAATATAATGTTTTTTGTGGTAGATTTAATTCTAGAGAAAGCTTTATTATATAAATAAGGTTTTATTTATTATATATTCCTAATAAAATGAATTATTATTTTTATTATTAATATTACTTTAAATAAGAGCTAAGCTCTTTAATTATAATATTAATTCTATTAATAATAGATTCTAAAGTGAATTCTAGATTTTGAATAAATTTATAGAAATTAAGATTAATAAGCTTATTAATTACTTTATTATCTTTAATCTTAATATACCTAGGAGATTAATGGATTCTAATATCAAAGATTTATATAGTATTTTAATAAATATAAAAAACTTATTGCAAGAAGTTTAATATATTATTATATCAACATTAGATTATAGAAATATTATTTATATAAAATTATAAATAATATTAATTAAATAAAAAGATTCAAAAAGTATATTTAAAGTTTATATATATTCTAATTACTTTTGTATTGAAAATATAAAAAATGAAGTTAATTATATTAAAGTTTATAACTAATTATTTTTTATTTTAATAAATTATATATTTATATTTAATAAATTTCCTTTTATTTTTAGTTTATTCAGAATTATTTAAGAAAATTGAAATCTTATTAAAAAAGAGTTAAAACTATTATTTTTTAAAGCTAATTATAATAATCTTTTTATTAATATTACTTTTTAAATTGATTTTATATTTTAAAAAGAAATATAGAGATTTTAGTATAAACTATATAATATTGAAAAGAAGAATTCCCAAATGCTAAATTTTCATTTTAAAAATTTATTAATATTTGGCCTTTTTGCTTTTAATAATAAATAAAGGTAATATCCGGTAAACTATAGGATATAAAATATCTATTATCTGGATGTATATAGCGAAATGGAGTTTGATATTATTTAGTATAATATTAACTAAAAGAATATTTAAATTTTAAAAAAGTATAGTAATAAAAGTAATTTTCTATATAAAAAGAATGCTTTTAATTATAAGAGTAAATATTCATTTTAGAAGATTAATATGTTATTTTATTTAAAAGGAGATGGCAAGGTTGTAACTAATGTATTGAATATAAAATGGTTTTATTTTATTATTATATTATATTTTCATTTTATAAATAAGAAAGAGAATAATACAGATAATCACTGCTTTGTATAGTATTAAAGCTAAAAAACTATCAATTATTTTTACAAAATTATAAATATAATATATAATTATTTTGATTTTAGTAACTCAAACTATTATATATCTCTTAAAGATAAAGCTATAATTAAATTAGATCTCTAATCACCTTAAAACTAGCTATACTCTTTTTTTGGTAATAATAATTAATATTATAATAAAAATTTTATTAATAATATATTAAGAAATATAATTATTTTTTTTTCTAATTAAATATATTATTTCAAGTTTTTTAAAAACAAAAGCAATTTTATTATTATTATTTTATTTCAAAATTTTCTTTATATTATTTATTAGAGTAAGAATATTAGAATCCAGGAATTTAAAAATCTAATAGAGATATAAATTATTAATATATCTAAAACGAAATTTAATATTTTATAAAATAAGTTTTATAAGATATAATATATATAATATTAAGAAAAGAAAAAAGCTCTAAGATATTTCATATTCTATATTATAATTAAATATAATTGAATTTTCTAATCTCATTTAAATGAATTAATTAATAAGAAAAGAGTTTACTAATTTTAAAAGGGTTAGAAGCTAGTCTTATCTAATTATTTTTTCTAATAATTATTATTTCAAAAAGATATCAAAGGCTTTTTAAATATTTATAGTAATTATAATAACCTCTAGTCCTTAAGAAAAAATAATCTTTATATTATAAATAAAATAGGTAATTAGATTTATAATAGTTCTTTTAAATAAAACTTCTCTATATTATAAATTGAGAATTCTATTAATCAATATAATTCATACTAACTAATGAGCTATGATTCTTTTTAAATCCTTTGAAATATAGAAAATAAAAGTAATTAATTTCTATAAATAAATAAAAAACTTATTCTTTTTATTAATCTTAAATAATATAATAATTTTAGCAAGCTTTTAAATATATAAAAAAAAGCTGAGTACTATATAGTAGCTATATAAACTGTAAATGGAATATCTAATTACTGACCAGTAGATCTTGAATATGTATATTATAATATAATCCATTTCTAGTAAGGTACTAAAGACTTCAATTATATTACATTTTATTTCTTCTATTAATATAAATAAAGATTATCTTAAAATATCTAATTTATTTCAATTTTTGAATAAATCCTATTTAAAATTGTTTGTAATAATAAAACAAATAAAAACCTTTTTATATAAAATCTTAGTCTTCTCTATAGTATCTTTAATAAAAATACTATTGATATATAGAAATAGTGATTTCAGATTAATTCTTAGTTTATATTAATTAATAATTTTATAAAACTTTTTATTATTTTTAATTTCATTTATAATATTCTTTTAATAATTATATTTCATTTAATATATTATAATATAGAAAACTCGAGTTATTAATAGAATTTCCTTTTCAAAGATATACTTATAAAGATAATTCTGATAAATCTTCTTATATTCAAAGATTTATTATAATACTGTTTTTCTATTTTCTTTATTAGACTTATTAATTATATATATAGCAAAGTCCATTATTATTATAAAATTAGTAATATATATTTCAATTGCTTTTTTATTGATTAAAAAAAGAGAATTAAGGAGATAGACTATATTAATTTAAATTAGAATAAAAAGTTTACTCAATTCTAATTCCAGGATTTTATAATAATATTATTTTAATAAAGTTATATCTTATTCTAGAATAATAGAAATTTGGGTTTTGTAGTTTAAACTATTATACATATTTTCCTTAATAATAATATTAATAAAAAAGATATTAGAAAAAATAAAATTAATAATATATTCTACTTTATAAATAAAATTATTAAGAATATTTATAAAGTTCATATCACTATTACTGAATTAATATATAAATTTCAAATCTTTATATTTCAATTATATTTCTAATTCGAAAATATAATGTTAGATATTGAAGTTGTTTTTAATCAAATAATATATTAATAAAATAAAATAAGAAATATAATTTATTATTTTATTAATATTTAGTTAATAATATAAATTAAGAATAATATTATTATTTATATCAATTTAAAGGAGATTTTTATTATAAATGAATTGGTATTACTATATATATAGATCTATACTTTTATATATATAAGTTATAATCTAAAGTTAATTAAATTCCTTAGAATTTATAAAATTCTAAAAGTTAATTGGGGTATAGTAATTATAATTTGAATAATTTTATATTTATATATTTATAGATATTCAGAATTTCTGAATATATATAATATTAATTTACTAAAGATTAGAGATTATAAGAATTATTATATATACAAAGGTGCTTTTATTAATATTAATTTAATAAACTTGAAGATTATATTATTTAGATAATCGAATATAGATTTTATTATTAAGCTTAGAATATTATATTAATATTAATAGAGATTTTATTTTATTTTCAAGGTATTTAATTTATTAGAATTAAATATTAAAAGAAATTTATTTTTCTTTTTATTGAAAGTTTTTAATAATAAATAAATAGATATTTAAATTATAATTATAAAAACTTCGGATTGTTTTTAAACTAAAACTTGATTAGATATAGGGAAAGCTTCTATTTACTTATATATAATAATAAATTTGTTATACTTATATTTAAAAGCAAATATTATAATTATAAAAATATTGAATATCTCTATCTTTATAAATTTGATAATTAAATTAATTATTTTATATTAAATCTCCTTTACTTTTTGAATAATTTTAAGCTTATTCTTAATAGGAAAATAGATATTATTATTCTATTATTATAAAATAATAGAGTATTTATTATAATTAACCTTAAACAATTTATAATAGTTAGTATATTAGAGTAGTATTTTATAGTTAATACCAATAAAGTCTATATACTTTTCTATTTTGTTATTATAGTAGATGTAAAAAGGGATTTATTTATATTATATTAAAGTATAGTATTCTTGATAGTTAGGGTTATATTGAAAGATAATATACTTTTTCTTAATAAGCCTAAAAGAACTATTAATATTAAAAAGTATAAAAAAGCAAATTGTTTTAATAAATGAAATAATCTAAATGATTTTATTAATATATTTATTAATTTTATAATTAAAGAATTTAATATAAATTAAATATTTCTTAATTTAAATATATATTTTATTAATAATAAAAGCTTTATTTATTACTATTATCTTTTTATTTAGATTTAAAAATAAAATAAGGATTTCTGTAACAATATAATTATATTAGATTTTAGGAATAATCAGAGATATAATGTTTAGTATTTACAGAACTATTTATTAATTATACTTATTAAAAAGCAAATTGCAAATGTTATTATTTATTAAAGTAAAAGCTCAATTTATAGCTATAGGTATTATATTCGGAATATTAATTAAAAAGAGGTTTTCAATAACTTCCATAAGTTTTTATTATAAAAAAAAATAAAAGATTAATTAAATAAAATAGAAGATTTATATTTTATAAATAGTTTCTAGTTTTAGTGCTAAATATAGGTTAAAGTAGTATTTCTACTCAATATAAAGTTATAAAAAGTTTTTTTAAATAATGTAATTTGGAATTTATTAGATATCATATTATTTTTAGAGTTTTTAATATTACTAGACTTTATTGCTTTTATAAAGGTTTTGAGATTAATAATAAATATAATATAAATAAAGAATTAAATATAAATATTAAAAAGTATAAAAAGAGTAATAATATCCATAAAGACTATAGTGATTATAAAATTGATTATTAAATCTATAAGTTTTTTTGTAAATCCTATATTAAAAGTGTTTATATAAAATGTTATAAAGAAATTGAGTAAAATTGTAAGGTTTATAATAATTATACATTTATTTTTAATATTATATTCAAAAGTGTTGAATTGCTTTTTAATAGTATTTAATATATTTAAAATAATATTGAAATTATTTTAATTATAATAATCAATATTAAAAAATAGAAGTAGGTAAGTATTTATTTTGTTTTTATATCTTTTATTTATATATTTGATATTGATATTGATTAAAGATTGTAAAGCTTTTGGGTATATAAATTTAGGGTTTTGTAATTGGAAAGGATGCTCCGAGGTCTTAAACCTGTTACCTAATAATATCACTATAAAGGTAATTGTTGGATTGAGTGAAAGGGTTCAGAGAAATGTAAAGAGTATTCCTATAAGCTTAAAAATTGAAATTCTGAAGATACCTCAATTTTTGGTTATTATGTCGGTCTGAGAGACTAAAAAGTAGTTCCTACGTATAACATATTATAATTATAATTATATTGAAAGTGAAAACATTCTTTCAAATTCATGAATTCGTAATATTAAGTAAAGTATATTTATATTATAATATTACAGTAAAATGTTCGTATAATATATAAGTTTTAGAATGTATGATTATGAAGCTTGTTCTAATAAATTTCAAATGGCCAATTAAATATCTAGTCAGCTAAACATTTATATTATATTAAAGAAAAAAGTTACTATAATATAGTTTAACCCACCTCTAAATGAACTATATCACTAAGTAAACAAGGTTTATCTTAATTTATATCTATAAGTATATATTATTTAATAACATATGAATTGATCAATTTAAACTATTAATAAATCTAATAATCTAGATTCTATTATATTATTTTAAAACATTTTTAAATCATAACCTGATTTTTCTATCTTTATTATGATATATACAAAAATACTTTCCTATCAGAATTTCTTCCTTCTTGATATTGATTCTATTAAATAAGAATATCAACTTTTTACCGAGATAAGATATATATATATTACTATTCACTTGATAAATATTCCCCTTTATATCTTTCTCATATATTAGCATTTACTTGATATTCTATATTTGTCTTTCAAAATATACATTCTTTATATTCAGAAATACATATAGTAAGTTTCAAATGTTTAGTTAAACTAGTCAAATCATAAGACTACTTTCAACCTATATCTGTATTATGTTTAATTATGAAGTTTTATATTTTGTTCATCTAAATGATTAAATACTAGCTAGTAAAGGCCCCCTTTTGATTGGCTCCATGATCTGAAAATCCATTCTCGGTGGAAGCTCATCTTGTGTCCAATATATCATCCCATGTCTCAACCAAGCTGCATACGTCCCAGGTACTATATCTGATCCATCATGCTTTCTCCACAGCGACCCCAAAGTCTCACCAAGTACTCGTAAGATGAGGCCATGAGCGAGTTTGAAACCAAAACTTCTTTTTAAACAAGCTTCCACAATCTCTCTTGCCTGTTTTTGCTCCGGGCTCTCTGCTTCCCCGTTACGAGGAACTGAAAGTGACATCAAATCAAATGCCTTTTGTCCATTCCAAGCCGTGAACTCGTTGATGAGCTGCGAGCCTTCCATGTATTCAATGGCATACACATGCTCAGCAGAATATCTTGGTCCATTCCAGTTGTCGTTTTCATCAACCAGTCCCAGTACCATCGTCATTACTTGTCCTTGAATGATGTAATCTGTCAATAGCTTGCTACAGTCTTCAGCCGAAATGGTTTTTCCGTTCTCCTCAATAGTGAAGGAACCCCCCATCAATTGGACTCCTTTCAACAAGGGACTAGAATGCATTCCTTCTGTGCTTGTCTTGCCGCCATCTGCAGCCCACAAAGCCAGTAACAACTTGTGTGACCTTTCAAGCATGGGATTGCTTATTTTTGAAGCTAAGAAGTAATTCGTGAGACAGCGCTCATCAATCGTACCTGCATTATACGACAAGAGCTCAAATGGAGAAGCATCGTTATCAATGGTCTCCCGCCACATACGGTCTAGATCACCGATTTGCATCATCCCCACATCCGCGTACACACCACCATACTTTAGGAGGAGGGGAAATCGGACCAGGTCAGATGTGTGTTGAGGGCTGTGGTCACCTCCAATAGTACCGTCTATGAAAGCACCAGGGAAGGTATCCAGGTCGTTAATGTCCAAAAAGTTTGCGACGTTCGAAGGTGAAGATGGCTGTCGATCCATTACGCGGACAGTCCAACCTTGTTTTGAGAACCTCCGGTGCCAGGCGCGAACATTTCGTTGGGTGTAATGATGCATGTTGGAAAAACCACTATGCCAGAAGAACCAAATATTCTTTTCGCTTGAAATTGGCTTAGGGTGCAAAATATCATAATCGATCTCTGAATCTGGTCGTAGATCGAGAGATTCTTTCGGAATGACATGTACCCCTTCAGGTCGAATATAAAGATCCGAGATGGAAGAAGACATGTTATAGTGGCGTACTGTGTTTACGGATGTTTCACTTGGAAGCATGAAAGCCGCGAGATGTAGAGAGACGAGCGATTTGACGTAGTAAACAGGTAACGTAAAGTGCTTGTGGTGTTGTAGACAATTGATGATCTAGTGTGAGTTTTCGAGAAGGTTAGGAATGAGGACTTACTGTTATATACTTGAACCTTTGAATGCGACGCCGACAATCGTTTGATGGATTTCAAACCATCAAACATATGGGCGCAGCATCGTCCCAATCGAGTAAAGTGGGCTCCGACTCATCAAAAATGGGCGAGTACCAAGGTTAGTCAAAATGAGTCATTTAAGGTTTTGCTAGCTTAGTCCAGCCCTGTAGATAAGATAAGACTCCTGAAAGCTCGCTAGAGACTTTGATGTGCTAATGTTCATTAAGGGGAAAAGAACATTGACGTGACATGTATTCCTCATCTGTTGCCATCTTTGGATCACTCCTTACAATCATCAATGGGTCAATTAACCCAAGGAGAAGAACAGGAGTCACAACCGTAGGCCAGCAAGCATTTTATTGTACCCGGGCATAATAACTCACAACATACAAGTAAAACCGGCCCTATCCGCAGGCTTTTGAGCGGTTCAAGCCGCTCTCTTAGGGATTGGATATCATTTGATCAAAATAAAAGTAGAAGGTCAGACCGACTATGCACTTCGACTTAATGCTAACGCATCATCCCTTGATCGATCTGGTGTACAATAACAAGATAATTTCCGCTGAGTATCACTAATATACTACATACATTCATCATTGACTAGTCATATACACAAAAGCTAGTCCTGTTTATCCCAATAGAAGCTCAACTTCTTGCTATACCTGCGATCGCCCATCAAATTGCATGTGGATATGCAAGATCAGTTCCGAGGATACATCCAAACGGACCGTTGCGATTACTACGCGCAACAAAACAATTGAAATTGACGCATAAAGACCGCCTTTGATCTCGAAATCCCATGATATTTTCACCTTAAAAACTCCGCAGCAAAGATGTATATATCCCATGGTATAAACCTTAAGTACTCTCACGCTTCAACACCCACTTGATGATTCTCACTCTCCTGATTCACAGTTCCACTTCTCTCACCGATATCTTTCTCGACCATTATCGTCTTGCCATCGGATTCATTTGGCGTATCCTTTCCAATCAATTTCAAGAAAGCGCCTAGGTCTTTTCGTACTGTTGCCAAAACAGCCATGCAGTCAGAACACACCCTTAAACAGCACCATGTACATTTCCATTGTTGTTCATAGTCTCCCTTCGAGCAAGTTTGGCATTGGAGTGGACATAAATTATTTCGTGATCGCCGCATAAATCTGTGACTTTGAAAGCAATCAATATGTTGTGATGTAATGGGAGGAGCTGGTAGAATTGTTCCAGGAGCGGGAAGTGAGGAAGGCGATAAAGGGAAATAAGAGTAAGAGAGAGATGTTGCACGAGAGGTAGTTGTTCGAGAAGTCTCACGGGAATGTGGGTTTGTTGTAACAGTTGGAGTCGTGGATGTAATAGATGGCGAGAAGATTGCCGATTCAGCTGGAGGTGATGGCTGAGGTGTAAGGATAGTTTTGGTGGCATGTGGCTTTTGGGGTTGCGGTGACCGAACGACATCCAGGGGAGATGTGATGGTCAAAGTCTCAGAGGGACTCCGAGAGTGGTTGCCGTGAAGAAGATTAGGCACGAGTGGAGACTGTTGCGAAGTTGATCGGTCGCTCGCTGTTGCAACGGAAATATTTTGAGTGTGATTAGCATCCGACTTTATTGGTACTTGGATTGCGGACGATAGATCACTGGGTGGTGTAGTCGGTGAAAATACTTGTGGTGTAGATGGTTGACTTTGATCTTCATCCGATCTTAAATATTCTGGTGTTGGCAGACCTCCATGAGGCGAGTATGGTGCGTTCGTCGACTGTGACGTTTGCCCTTCTCCAAGATCTCCAGACTGGTTAGTGTTAAGTTCGCCATGCCCACTGATTTCATAAGACTGATCTGTGGCTTTTCGTTTGCTGATGTCTTTCAGCTTCGAAATCTTTGCGCCCATCGGCGGTACTGCTGGTGCTTGCGGTGCTTCACGAGCAGGTATGAGACCTCGTTCTCGACCAGAAAGCTCTCTATATCGGAGAATCTGACTTGGTAGTTTGGGCAAGGAACGATCGAGTGCCAAGTTGCCGTTTTTGGAAGGAGGACTTGCCGTTGAGCCGTTACTCTTTAGAAGTTTCAAATCAGGAAACTCAATTCCCTTCTGGGTTACCAACGATCTTCTCCTCCAAATTTCTTGCGTTGGAGAAGATTTCAAACTTGATAAAGATTTTGGGCTTCCTATATCCTTTCCTGGTGTCGTAGGAGATACCTGGTTCTGTTCATCTTGCTCTGGTATCGGAGGAGTTTTTCGAAACTCCGATTCAGTATAGCTGAGTGAATCTTTGGTAAAGTTGCTACCCCCGGACAAAGTTCGAGAAAGGACAGAATCAGAGTAACCCGAAGATGATATGCTCGCAATGGAAGACTTTTTTGACGCGATTGGAGTACTCCCAACGGCTCGACGTGGAATTGACATTGCTCTTGAGCTTTTCCTCTCCGGCAGAGAGGTCGTTCTTGCTGGCAAAGAAGGCAAGGTTTTTGACATGATTGTTTGTTGAGAATCTTTCAATTCTATTGGTGTACTGGGAAGCGCCTTCGTGTACTTCATGAGGGGCTCTCGATAGGGCGAATTGACTGCTGTATTCATCTTGTTTCAAGTCTCTCTACTTTGACTGCTTGATAGAAAGTCGCGATTGTTCAAGTGATAAGTATTCTTCAATGTAATAAATTGAATCCGAGTTGCAACAATCAGAGAAAAATGAAGGAAGACAGGAAGCACACAAATTCACAGTTATTCGACTTACTTTGGTACTTCGGGTGCGATATAAAACAAGGTCGCCAACCGGGATCCCTTGAAATGGTCAAACGACGGAACGATGAAAAGGGATTTTCGCAAGGGCATGTATGGACTAGATATCTTGCAATAAGTTCATGCATTTTTTTTGACTAAAGTTCTTATTGAACTTGTCCTACAACGCATGGATCTGGATATTGATGATGATGGAATTGAAACAGATGAGGAGTTCTAGAAGGAAATTTACATGGAAAAAAAGAGGGAAAAACACCGATGCCATGGAAGGGAAGCTGGATTTTATTTATTTTGAATTCATCCCATCATGAAAAATAGATGGGATGTAGGATAAAATGAATACCTACCACCTACCTTGAATTTCGGATGAGGCGTTTTTGAGTATATTCCATGCCCAGTGCTGCTTGATATATTATGCTTTGTTATGGCAGAAGGTAGGGAAGTGAGGATAGAGACAAGAGGGAGAAGGTCAAGGGGGGTTCCTTTTCTCTTCCATTCTTTTCTTTTCAATCTATACTTAGAATTTCAAGAGTTGTGCGTAGACGGCGGGGGTATGTCCAAAGCCGAAACTTCAGATGTGTATGAGAATGATCGTCATGATGATCTTTGTAGATGCCGGCAGATGGATGGATGGATGGGTAGATAGATAGATAGATAGATAGATAGATAAGTAGGATATGAGATAGCGAGGGACCTTGAAAATATAATTTTGACGTATGCGTATACCTTGTCGTGGTATCGATATGATGTGATGTGATGTGATGTGATATGATATGATGTTGTACTTTGAATAGGTACCTAGTAGTCTCGAGGTTGTGAGTGTGAGGTTACGAAAATGCTTTCTAGACCTCGTATTAGGGATTGGGGCTGAATCAAATTGTGAGGAAGCTATGCAATGCGTGAGGAGATGGGGTAAGGAGAAGGGTAATTATATATATATATATATATATTGGTATATATACTATACACATATATTTCATAAAATAATAGATATATACATTCATACTACATATATATAGTTCCCGGAAGATCATCATCATGAGTATGAGTATGAACATGAATGATCATGAGCATAAACGCGAACTTCCATAGTATGGTCCTACCGATAAATCATGAAATAAAACCTTTTCTCGTCAAGAGAAGTGATGTATCAAATATATTATGTCTTTATCAATGGTATCGTATTCCTCTCTCAGCAGTGAGCACCTACCTCGTCTTGCCCTCGTCCGTATTGCTTGTCTGGCTCACTTGATCCCGCCGTCGTTACTAAATCGATCACTCTGACTTCATTGGGTGAGTTGACGATTGATTTGCTGTACCTGTACTCTGTCGGTCTGATTGATTTGCTGTATAATTGATTGCGGCCCCTTGATTGCGATAATGTATGTACCTCGATCAATGGTGTAAGGTACCACGAATCCCCCGTACCCTAGATAGTCACTGCGAGTCTTTTCTAACAGAAACACAAGGACACGACATCCTTTTATCTGATTGATACCGGTATCACACATATCCAATACAACATATACAACATATACAACATCAGATGTAAAGAGGAATACAGAGTCAAGTACAATTGACTCGTAGCTTCGTAACTTACCGCAACTTCAAGTCTGTGTGTGTGATGTGATTGATTCTGTTCCCCATGCAATCCTGCATTGCTTTCTGCATTGTCTTGCTGTACTCGAGCCATCAATAAATAAAAATATCGCTAGGATGTCAATATTTAAATAACATGTCAACAGAGCAACACAATCGTTACATTCAATTGTTTTACAGAACTATGAACAAATAATTGAATATCCAATTCATACATCACATAACGATCAACAAACAAATCATGTCAACAATACCATCAAGGACAAGATCAATTCGTAAACCTTCAGAGAGAATTACTAATCTAACTCGTCCCGATATCAAATCATCTGTGACCGCAGCTCCCGATAATCTAGCTTCACCCAGTCGTTTACCCATCAAACCACGAAGAACAACCATATCAGCCGCATCGAGCACTCCCACATCTACACGACCATCGACTACGAGTTCCATTGGTACCAGCAATGCTTCTATACGTCCCCCATCTACCCGGGCAAATGTGACCAAACCTCCTACGACGAGTGGTCCGGCTCGATCAACGTCTGTTCGAAATTCATCTGCTGCGACGTCCGAACCCGTAAAAGATCGTTCAAGACCACCACTCACTTCTACAAATCGGCACATACGTACCTCGTCGATTACTTCTGCTACTACAAGACCGACTCATTTACGCACAAATTCTTCATCGACAATACTAAACAATTCCTCCACCGTCCTCCGCCCACCAAGTGAAACGTCACAAAGACCTCGCCCACCCAGTCAAACGTCACAAAGATCTCGCCCGCCGAGTCAAACCTCGCAGAGAGCACAACCGCAAGATGCCCCAGTGAGAGCACGTCCACAATCTCTATACGGAGATTCATCCATTCGCAAACCTGCATTCTCTACTCTCCAACAGCACTTTTCACCAGCAAAGAACGTTGGTTCTAAACCGCCTACTGCATCCTTCCTCGCCGCTCCGACTCCCAGCAAACTTCCTGCGAACATTGCAATAACTGCCGAAACCGCAAAGCTCCAGAATGAATTATTACAATTGCACTTGTTGCATCGGGATGCAGAATTAGTAAACAGACAATGGAAAGCGAGTGCGAAGAAGAAGCTTGGGGCAAAGTTCCAATCGGTAGTCAAGAGACATGATGAGTTACTTTGCCTGGAGGTAGAGGAAGCTGGAAGGATCAATGCTGCTGCTTTCAAAGAGTGGCAAGACATAGGAACTCCTGGCTGGGGTTTAGAAGAGAAGATACAGCTACTAGATGAAGTGCTCAACGAAGCTTGGAATCTAGGCGAGCCTGGGGGAAAATATGCAAGGCTCGTGAGAAAATTTGAGAAGTGGGTTATCAGGTGTGAGGAGATTTTGAGGGATAGAGATCACGATCAGATGTTGGATGATGAGGAGGAGATAGTCTTCATTGAGGAATTAGACTTGGCGTGGAAAGACGAATGCTTGGTTTTAAATAGGAAACTCGAAGGATGGCGAGATGCTTTGGAAGATCTTGGGAGGTTAGAAAAGGAGTCTACAATGGCAACTGTGGTGGGTGGGCTCAGAGCCTTGGTGGGTGGTATGCTTCTAGAGTTGGAGGTCATGGCGCAAATAGAATCAGATGCGGTGGCATTAGAACAGGAATGGATTAAGAGTGTAAACGGGAGCATGGAGGATGATAACAATACCCCGGTTGCAGGAGCAGTATGGCGATTTATGTAGGGTATCGTGGGCTGGAGATCTTGTTCTCAAGGCTTGACACAGGGCCCAGCCATAGTTGGCGGAAGTCCTGACATGGCATTAGAATATTCTCAGATATGACACCAATTTCCCCAAGTACAATTGATGTGAACCGAAAAAGACCACTGCATCTTTGCCCAGTAGTCGCGATATGGAGAACAGCTTGTGCCCTCAATTCAAATCATCGTGTTTCTTGCTATCTGATAGCCGCTGGAATCTCCCGAAGGGCGACCAAGGCATGAGAACCGGATTATGAAACTTGTGCCCACAAATTCGTGATGTATCACGCATGCGCGATTTACCTCTTACACGTGTACCCCTTAAGTAGGCCAATGACACGGTGGTTAGTATAGGTCCTATTTAAATTCTGAGACTTACATTCATACCAGAGCTCAATTGGATTTTCACATGCTGTACAAAATATCCTCGTAATACCCCATTCACCACCACAAATTGTGTTAAATTGTCAACATTGGTTTGAATACACAACCAAACCATTGGAATGATGCACCCGGTCACGAGAAATCAATGATGTGCAGTGAGATGATATTATCAATTGGAAAAATTACTTGTTGTATTCTTGTTTATGGTATCTCACAAAAGCATATCAGGCCATTCTGTATAACCCCAGCTATTCCATATCACCGGTACCCCAGCCTCTAGCTCACCCAGCCCAAAGACTTGTATGTCCTTAACCAAAAACGCCGTCAAACCTAAACTATGCATAAGTACTCATCGCAGACTCCCCTAGAGATATTCAACCATAGTAAGACTGAAGAGATGCAATGCAAAGAAGCCTTTGAAGGTCCTACGACCTTGGGCCGAAATCAAAAGGCAAACAATCGTTTGTAACTGTACCCCCGTGAGTCATGGAACAAACTCCTTCTCAGCCAATCGTTGTGTTGAATGCAATTGCTACGAAGTGAGAAAAATTTGGCTGAAAACTCTATAATCGATCAAACCCGCTGGCTAGCAAAATCCAGGACCTCGCAATCATCTTCAAAGAAGCCTTCCTCGTCCTCGTCCCCTGGCCTTGGGACACCGTTAGAACTAGCACCCTTACGCCTTCGAGTAGTAACCACAATCTGCTCCATATCCTCGTGATTACTGTCTGCAACCCTCATCACACGCTCCATGGCGGAAGATGGGAGAGCTCGATGGTAAGAAGAAGCTTGGTAATCGTCCTCCGTAAGTTGGGGTGGACCGACATCAAGTCTCACACTTCTTATAGGGCCACCAAATGCCCACGCCTTTTTGGATAAATCAGCCATAACATTGTCAGACGAATTACTTGTAGACGTTGAAGGAGACAATTTAGTCTTTCCGTGAGAATAAATGTGGAGGCTAACTCGCCGATCTGTATGAAATGGCTGATATGGAGCATTTGACTCAATCTCTGCTTGAGGTATTGAGGATTCAGCTCCAGAGGGGGCCGATACCCGAGTTGATCCTTGTCTCGCTTTCCAGTTCTCTCCTGCATCTCTGGTCAATGTTTCAAGAACGTCGTCTGGTACTGGCCCCGGGGCAATCCTGATATCAGGTAGAGAAGGTACCTGATACTCGACGTATTTGGCACCCCTAGACGCTTTTTGCTTATCCGCAGGGCGATCTGCTCTCCTGCCTTTCACTGTGTAAATTCGTATGATGCCCCCACCAACTACGGTGATAGAGTCGCCATGTTTCCCATTGAAGAATCTGACGCAGTTTGGGTTTGGAATGTTTCTGCTCTTGGGTAGATGCAATTTTGTTCCACCTGATTTTCGCATTTCATTCATTTTACCAGTTGCGGCGCCCACAGAACGGCTGATTCCAGCCGCCAATGCCTGTGTTCCTTGTCCTGCTTGCGACTTCACGCTTGCGGCAGTGATGCCTGGAATGCCGACACTACTTCGACGCCTGCCAGAACCTACCAGAGGTCGCGCTACGGTCCATAATGATGACACAGCACTTGAGGCCACCCCAACAGCAGAAAGCGTAGCACTATTGGCATCGGGATTTACCTGCTCAGAGTTTCCGGAGTGGATGCGTCGTCGTGGTGGAGGCCAGGTAAAAGCACTAGCTGGAAGATCGAGGATATGAACCGTTCCAGGCTCAGTAACCATTGCAGCACGCTCACCGTGCGGTGCAGTCCATACGACGTCCACAATTCTTGCAATAGTCATGCGCGAGAATTGTGCAATCTGTCGCACGTGTGGTCCATGTAGACCTCCGCTCTGGGAGCTCGCCCCTTTCAGGAGAGATGACCTTGAATAGTGCAATCGCATGAGATCCCAGACAAACTGAACATCGCCTTTACTGCTAGCCGTGAATAATGCGAGACCGCTAGGCGCAAGTGACAGGAAACTACACCCATGAGGCACGGGGAAAGTAGCCAATGGGTGAATCGAAGATCCCGAGGTTTGTTGGGCGAGCGAGTCCAAATCTAGAATTGATATCAGACCCGGATCTTTGCTTGCAGTGCTCGCTAGGCTATTGATTCCATGCGTAGGAGGGAATTGAGGTGAAATATTCTGGGGGGCTGGGTACCCATTCCCACTGTTCGTTTGCTGAGGTGTAGATTTGTTCCAATAATTATTCCAATATTGAGCACCTTGTTTGCCAACATAGCCTGAGATTTCAACAATTCCTTGTGTTGCCGCTTGAAGCACTTGTTTCAACACCCCTTCACCACCAGGAGTATCCACTAGACAATTCACTGCAGGAAGATGAGGTGGAGCTTGTGAATTCAGGCCAGGAATGCGCCCTGTTGCAATATTTTCTGGGATAGTAGCACGGAGTGAGATTTGAGAAGTCGCCGCCGAAGGACAATAGGCTAGCCAACGTCCATTTAAAGATAGGATCGAGGCCTTATATTGAGATCGCGGGCTAGGCTCAACTTGACGTCCACCTTCAGCAAAATTGTTGAAAACAGCGGGATCTACTGAAAGACCATGTTGAACGGTTGTCCATACCTTCCCAATACACTTGAACTCGACTTTCTCACCACTATCCCGCTGCCGAAAGATCCATGTTTCGCCAGTAATACCGGAAGCTACGACAACATTACCTCGATCCGCTCGAATCGTTAGAGAACCGATAGGGGCCGGTGCTGTAAACAATGGGCTTGATGGAGGTATTGGTACGTGTATTTTTGGGGTAGATAGTAGGGTGGCAATATGTCTCTTTGTGCTCAAGGAATATATTTCCACGGTTGTTTGATAGTAGTCTATCAAGTCATCATCGTTGTCGCCGTTCACGGAGCGGGCTGGTAGTCTTGGGGACCCCGGGCCCTCGTCCTCAACTGGAGCGGGTGGACTTTCTGAAGACGCTGTGTATTCGGCGCTGGAGCTGTCACTGATTGTTCGAACGGGACCGTGTATAACGACCGCGATCAATGGATATTGGAAAGCAAGTTCTGATGAAGCAGTCCACGGAAGGATCTTGGCATTGTAAACTCCGCCTCTCAAACCATCTAAGGTGAGTATCTTACTGAGACCTCTCTTGGTAACATTATGAATACTAAGCCCACCCTCAAATCCAGTGACAATCACGCTGTTTGGAGGTTTGTTTGTATCTTGAGCCGGATAAGTATCAAATCCACAAAAAAAGCCTTTCTCACCAGGGACCAGACCCGAAGTTCTTGGTGACAACATGAGATTGGTATCGGGCGCTCCATGGAAGTGGGCTTGAGGTTGATGTGGGAGTGGCGGATAAGGATTATATCGCATCGCCTGTGATTGTTGTGAATAGCTTGAGGTACGTCGAGCTGCATAAGCCAGAGCGGAGTGATATTCTTCAGGGCTATATGGAAGATTTCCATCCATTTGGTAACTCATAGGTCTTCTACGGCCCACTGCACTTATTGGGGAAGAAGATAAGGGAATGTGATTATTGGGAGACCCTTTTTGTTCTCTCGCTGGATAGTTGTAGTTCGTGATCTTGTCTTCGTATGAAGATGGCAGAGTAGGCGGCGATCCACCGAGACTTATAAGGTTATTTGGAGAACTGGAAAACGCTGGAATATCCTTAGCCCATTCATTTGTATTGTGCGTGACGGAAGAACCCTGAGAGGTCGACGATAGTGCCTCCAACATAGGCGATGTCACAGAGGTTTCATCTTGTATGGAAACAACCGGCGTCGTCTCTGGGGACGGAGTTGGAGGAGTCACCACGGGAGATTTGTTCTTACTAAATGAGTTGGCAGATTAGCAATCGTGTATGTTCAAGAGAGCCTTTATGAACTGGAAAACCCACGATTTCGCGGCATTATTCCTCGTCACCGCCGCCATAATTCCTCCAGAACCACCGCCGCCATCCCTCGCCGACCCATTCTTTTTGCCGTTCTTGGTGGGAATTTGCACTCCAGCTGAAGCACCTTTGCCAGTTTTGCTAGATTGTGATGTGCCGCCTGAATTGTTGTTGGGTTCGTTATCAAATGAGGTGGGCATTCAAATGGTTATAAAGTCCTGTTAAAGAGACTTGCGCGAGGTTTTATAGTTGATGTAATGTCGATGTAGTGTTTATAATCTAGGACTCGGGCTTGATCGAGGTTGACACGATAATGAGGTCGTGAGGTGTTTCGGATGTCTGACACTTGATAGTTTCCCGGGCTTCCTGAATAATCAGAGTTCAGGATAACGCGCGGGAAGATATGAATGATAATGAATGTATTTTAAAGGATGCGTGTTTGTAAGTAACTCTAGGGAAGGTAAATGAATATTGATAAAACGATGTAGATGTATTTATGTTTGTATGTAGGTTGTTGTTGCTCTCCCTTCTTCATAAAGAGCTCCTGAATCTAAGCCGAGCTGGATGGCTGGCTGGCTGGATGGCTATCTGATCTGGTATCGTAGTCTGGTTGGCATATGTTTGCGGTATGAAGAGGGGCATTCGCCAAGAGTGGGGAGATCATGTACACCTGGGCACGAGTTGACCGTATCAGTCAATGGATGGATGATTCAGATATGCAGGATAAAGGTTTGTGTATACATACTCGTGGAAGCTAATAGATATATAACCAAGTTGTCATCATAACTTAATTCTTTGATTCATTACACCTGTTATTACGATTGCTCCTGCTACCTCTCTACCTTGGTGTCGACGACTTTATATAAAACACTTTGTTATTGCTGTTATTCACATTACCTCTCTACCTAGTAAGCATGCCGAAGTGCATACAATACATTCCGTTATCACTATCGGAATCGCATTTCCACTTCCATTCCCATTCCCATTCCCACTCCCATTGTCATTGTTCTTTTGTTCTTTTGTACTAATTATAGCCACTCCTGATCAATAGATGAGATGCTTTTCATATCCCGATGCTACACCGCAATATGCGTCGTATTCGATGGCATTCTCCTGAATACTTTAAACATCATTCTGATAGACAAGGTCATTAGGTACCTGGTCTGTCTATCAAAGAACTTTGCCCTTCCTCGCAGCTGATTCCCGACGCCCTTAGACAAGTACCCAAATAGTGTTACCTTGGTATTGATGACGTTTGATATCAGCTCGATGATAGTCATGGGACCGAATATTTATCACCTATTACATCTACTGCTAGAATCCGTGATCATAGGTGAATTCATAGTAGGGAGATGATTGCCCGGTAGACTAATAATAACTCTCGCTTCTCTGTAGATCTCCTTCCTCTCTTTGTACTTATCGCTGGAGCAAGCAACATGTG
Organism: Botrytis tulipae; assembly: GCA_004786125.1. Classification (NCBI taxonomy): domain Eukaryota; kingdom Fungi; phylum Ascomycota; class Leotiomycetes; order Helotiales; family Sclerotiniaceae; genus Botrytis; species Botrytis tulipae. Next base: position 39,144 of record PQXH01000195.1, read on the forward strand.
CTCATATTGAGTATTGTATATGTATTAGATTCATTGGCTCTAGCGGTAGCTACCTGAGTAATACACCACAATGGGTCACATAACTAACCCCCTTTAAATCATTGAACGTACCGAGCATAAGCTATACCGTGGATCAAACAGAGTCAAGGTAATTGAGACATCTCCAGACTCGTAACTATTCATACATTTCCGGGCTTTAATCGAGGCATATCTGGACTCAAAATTACTTTGTAAATTACTTTGCAAGTTTGACTGATGTTCATGAAAGCAGGCTGCATAGCAGATCTCAGTAAATTAGCCACGTTAGAAGAGGAGGATATCGCTAGCTCGATTGTCAAGTAATGATAGAACAACGTCTCCTGCAGGTACAGCAAAACCGTTGTTGCTGGTGTAAAACTGTTTGTTGTTACTAGGACTTTCAGATTATGTCGGAAGACAAAGCCGAACGCGTTCATAATCTCCAAGGGTTCGCTCATGACAACACGTAGAAGTTCGATTGAACTACTGGTACCATTATCATCACCAAGTGCTTATAGTGAAAATTGACACCTGCTTATCGTGGGTAGTTTATGCATATATAATTCCCTCACAAATGCCAAAAAACTCACGCCCAACCTTTCCACAATTTGCGCCAAATTTTCCGCGGGCTCCCACTGACTACCAGGCAAACATACAATGAGTTCGATATCATGTAAATATAAAACACTATTGTACTGCCGCAATACCAATACCATTAACCAAATCCGCCCCAATATAACCCATTTATGCCTTCTTCTTCAAAGCAGCTTTCGCTTTGGCAGCCTTCTTTCTGTTGCTTCTGATCATGACCACACTCAAAAAGGACCCGACGACAGCTGATGCCAACAAGATAAGGATGACAGGTATCCTGATTGCCCAGACTCGAGGAGGGAACACGTTTTGGAGAGGATGATCGGAGTCGACAAATGGCTGGACCCGACAGTTAGCTTCAAACCCCTTTCTTGATGAGGGCATAATATCCGTACCATAAGCAGAGTCCAGATAGTGTAGTAGAGAAAGACGACGGAAGCAGCGACAAGCATCGCGAGGCCAACGAGTTGATCGAGCTGCGAATGTTAGTATAACTTTCAGCGCAACTTGCGAAAAATCAGCTACACGCGGGCTGGGTATATCTTACCATTGTTGCAATAGACTTTTAAAGGAGTGTGATTAAATCAACCCGAACACCGAAAGCTTGAAGGTTTGAGAGGTATGCCGTTTCCTTAATTTCTAGACTGAATATTGTAAAGAAATTGAAGACAATTTGATTGTTCAAAAGTACATAAGAGCTTCCTTTCCCTGTCAAGTCAATCTGGTCTTTCGTAATACAAGGGGGGAGTGGTGCACGGCTCTCAGGTACATTAAAAGCTACATATAACTTATATAAGATTAAATACTGAACAATTCAATGATATTTTGTAAAGGTTTTATTGCAAATTGTGCGAAGTAAAGTAAATACTGTATATGTCTAGATGGCCCCATATGTATTGATCAAACAACTATATTGTAGGTGATATATTAGAATGATTTTATTAGAACAAAGTGAAGACAGCATCTTTGCTATAGCACGTGACTGTTATCTTATCTTAGCTTCATCGCGTTCATTAGCGCGCCATTAACCCTGCGGCAATTCCTCATTTTCAATACTGGTCACCTTTATAAAAATAGACAACCATCTGACGATTTCAATCGTTAGAATCGACCCAAGCAATCATGGAGAAGAGATCGGAGGAAGAGAAGCAAGCTGCTGCGAAAGCCGAATATGAGAAACTTCTTACGATGCGATCTGGTGGTACCTATATACCACCTGCGCGCCTACGAGCTCTACAATCCCAGATCACCGACAAATCGAGCAAAGAATATCAGCGAATGGCCTGGGAAGCTTTGAAGAAGTCAATAAACGGTTTAATCAACAAAGTTAATGTCTCAAACATAAAACATATCGTGCCAGAGTTATTCGGAGAGAATCTGATCAGAGGTCGAGGGTTATTCTGTAGGAGCATTATGAAAGCCCAGGCTGCCAGTTTACCATTCACACCAATATATGCCGCCATGGCCGCGATCGTCAATACGAAACTTCCCCAGGTTGGAGAGCTTCTGTTAAAGCGTCTCATAGTGCAGTTTAAAAAAGGTTTCAAGAGAAACGATAAGGCTGTTTGTCTTTCTGCCACCACGTTCATTGCTCATCTTTGTAATCAACAGGTAGCAAATGAGATTGTCGCGGCCCAGATTCTATTGTTACTTCTCAATAAGCCGACGGACGATAGTGTGGAAATTGCGGTTGGATTGACGCGTGAGGTGGGTCAACATCTCGAAGAGATGAGCGGGCCTATTGCCTTGGCGGTGTTCGACCAGTTCAGGAATATTTTGAATGAGGCAGATATTGACAAACGGGTGCAATATATGATTGAAGTCCTTTTCCAAGTTCGAAAAGACAAATATAAAGACAATCCTGCCATCAAAGAAGAGTTGGATCTCGTGGAGGAAGAAGATCAAATCACACACCGTATGGCCTTGGATGACGATATTGATGTCCAGGATGGATTGAATATTTTCAAATTCGATCCTGAATGGGAACAAAATGAAGAATTATACAAACGACTCAAAGCGGAAATTCTTGGAGAGGGAAGTGACGATGAGGATGATGACGACGAGGAAGACGATAGTGAGGATGATGAGGAGAAAAAAGAAGAAAAGGCTTTAGAAATCAAGGATCAGAGCAATACTGATCTCGTCAACCTACGACGAACCATATATTTGACTATCATGTCTAGTATCGACCCCGAAGAATGTTGCCACAAGCTGATGAAAGTTACACTGCCACCCGGACAAGAGCCAGAACTTCCTTCCATGGTTATTGAGTGTTGCTCCCAGGAGAGAACATACTCAAAATTTTATGGACTCATTGGGGAGCGGTTTGCAAAGATAAATCGTCTTTGGACCGATCTTTTTGAACAATCATTTGCAAAATACTACGATACCATACATCGTTATGAAACAAACAGGTTACGAAACATCGCGAGATTTTTTGGCCACCTTCTTAGCTCCGACGCTCTTGGTTGGCACGTTTTGTCTATTGTACACCTTAATGAAGAAGAGACAACATCAAGCAGTCGTATTTTCATCAAAATTCTTTTCCAGGATCTATCGGAAGCAATGGGAATGGCAAAATTGCAAGCTCGCTTAAAGGACGATATACTGCGACCTTATTTCGAAGGATTGTTCCCTCGAGATAACCCTCGCAACACAAGGTTCTCCATCAATTACTTCACAAGTATTGGGATGGGTGCTATCACCGAAGAGATGCGCGAATACCTACAGAATATGCCAAAACCAGCGCTGCCAACCCTACCTGCGGCTGCTGCCGATGCTACATCGGACTCAGGAAGTTCTGTTTCTAGTTATTCATCATATACGGGTTCTTCCTATTCAAGATCCCGCTCTCGTTCTCGATCTCGCTCTCCGTCCCGCTCTCGTTCCCGGACTCGGTCCAGGACTCGGTCTCTATCTCGGTCTCGGTCTCCATCTCGTTCTCGATATCGCTCTCGTTATCGCTCTCGGACTAGGTCACGGTCCCGCTCCCCAAGCCGATCACGCTCTCCACCTAAACGGTCTCGCAACGGCGATAGATACTCGCGATCGCTCTCCTCAGAGCGGGCACCGAAACGACAGCGACGATTGTCCGATTAAATTTCGATTAACTGGACACTACAAATTGCATTTGCTTAACAAGGGGGCTTTCTGGGACCGGGGCGTGATACAAATGTATTTAATTTTAATACCCAGTTCAATCAAGAACAGTGAATTTCAATCAACTTTCAACATATTGCTTTTAATTTTGTGACAATCGGACATGATTCAAGCAGAATTGCTTTTCGGCGCCACCAGCGCCCGTATGACAACTTCATCGCTCAAGTCATCTGTTAGAGGTATGCTTTGCGATTCATATTATTTCACGATGAACATTAAGGATCTGTCCCACAAGCTCGGGGGTACCTTTGGAGAATTATTGGTCGCGTGAACCATGGCAAATATAATTCCGAGGCAAAACGATCACTTCTTGCATGTTTTGGCAGGCCAGTGTAGTTCCTTCAACGTCTACGATTGTATGTACGACCCCTATACGGATTACATTCTCTAGTATCACAAAGGCATACCGGACCCCGAGCTTGTAATCGTTGGCTGATAAATCTACTGATCCATGTTTTTTGCACTTCTTACAACACCGTATGTACATGTAGGCATATACGCAAAATTGTACCCCTTTCTCACCGACGGTAAATCCTTGGGCGTATGCAGGTAACCATTCAAATATTCAAACATCCACTCAAACACTTATATAAAACTTACTCACAAACTTTAATAAAGCTGATTCAGGAATATCTGAATAAGGATATACACAACAAGGTTCAAAATTAACTCAACCGGGTACTTTAGTCAAACTCAGTGGAGATGTTAAATCTGAGTAAGCAAAGCCTTGCATGTGTAAGCGTTTTTTACTTCCACCAATGTTCCCAACCCCCTGACTCCCAACCGCCAAAAATGATCACCACAACCCACCAACCACCAACCACCAACCATCAATCACACCACACCACACCACACCACACCACCCCATTTCCTGAGAAGAAGAGGACATGATGGCTAATTCAAACCTTGAAACATAATCAACAACCTTTACTTTCTTCTTATCCCGGTTGTTGTTGAACCCGCTCGTCAAACGGTCCATGGGAGATACTATTCAACCATCTAAACACCTAATCTACCCGCAATTTGCCAGGCCAAGACTCCAAGCAACTACCAGATGCTGTACCACCGTCATACTGTGAATCAAAATTGACCCTTGTCACGTTAGATACTAGTCTCGTCAGGACCAAAGCCAGTCAGCCACGAAATATAAACCGTTCGAGGGACTCTCGGAGGGAGGGATCAAATGATTCCCATCACATCTATTGATGCATTAGCAACTTCAACCCTTTCGATGCAGCCCGATTCCCGTGTATTCGGAAAATTGATACAAGGGATCTGGAATCAGCCAAGGGTAAAACACAGAAATTCATAATCCAAGGATTTATTTCGCCCCCTCTTCCGTTTTGCATTACCTCACTTTCTTAACGAATCACCATGAACGTCCAATCGACTAGCACACCTTACCGAGTGTATTGTAATATTGAGCAAAGATCCTCAGCGCGTCAGCACAGTTTGTAAGGCTAACGCTGCCTCACACACTCCCTGCCCAAACCCACTTTCTCTTATGAATGTATGAACGGTATTACTGCCGTACGAGCCTGTCCTTTCAGATTCGATAGAGAAAAGCTATGTAACAGAGCTTAGAATGCATAGTGCACAGTGCACAACGTCCTTCATCCAATTGCTCCAAATCATGGCCGGCGTCGTATCTCTCTAATGAAATTTGTCATTTGACTACTTGCTTTTCTCACTTCTCCATCGTACAATATATATTTCAGATGGTGCACAGAAAGTACCTAGATCACAGGGCTATTTGCTGCATATGCCTGAGTATATCACTTTCCTTAACTTTTATACAGAAAACATGTAAGCAGTGATTTCTTATCATGTCTGGCGACAACTTCTTGGAATTCCTTCAGAACACTGATACTTATTATGATATAGACTTCATCAGTAGAACATATCTTCCATGCACGCGCACCAGTTTGAATTCGGAAACGACGATACCATTGTTTGAAATTAGAAGGACGGATGGATTGGCCATTGCCTACAGTCCCAATAATATAGTGGTATTGGTAGTGTGGTGATGGATGCACGATCAACGGAGTCTCCCCAATCGTATCGATCAGGCATTAAACGTCCTTGGGAAGACGATACGAAAATACCAACACCACAAAATGGAAGTAGTAGTAGTTGGCATCGCGGAACATTACCACCAATTGAAGCTGGACCACTTTTACAGTATCCAATGCATGACAATTCAGGGAACTGGGCGACACCAAACAACCAACATACTCGGAATGGCGAAAGTTCGGTCGTGAAAAGGTCGCGTTACGAGGGGGGTGATTACAAAGGAGTAGCGAGGGTGGATCTAGACGCATTTGGGAAAATGCCCCCATCGCAGGCACACTGTAGGTATTTAAGATAGTCTGAAAACGTCATGTTTAATTGCTAACTCAACTTTTACTCTTCAGATTCTAATGGATTTGGTCATAATTATAGTCAGACGATCCAGAATGCTTCTACTCTTGTTCAACCTCCTAGATTGATCGTAAATGGCCGGGGGCATTCCCCGCAACATATGTCTAATGTATGTCGTCAGTGCAGGCGGCAGACTACATTTGATCACGAAGAAGAATCTTCATCAGAGTGTTGCGAGCATTGCCAAAAGAACCCTGAACTTGCCCTTGTTACACAAGCTTGCAGCCTTGGGCTTACTCAACTAGCGGAGACGCTCCGTTCGGGTATAGATTCCGAGAAGCGTGGTATCAATCCAGTAAGTACCAGCAAAGTGCTTGGTTCTTGTTATCGAAAGGGTTCATTCCCTTCCTACTCACTCATGTAATCTTTCGAGTCATGCTTACAAAATATTAGGCCCACTCACAGTTGCGTCTTCTTCCTTCTGGAGATCCACCTCCAATGATTGATTTTGGCTTAAAACAAACACTCCACTGGATACTCACTAAAATTAACAAAGTCAACGAGCTTGCCGATAAGTTCGTTCAGCAGATCCCTCCAGGGTCTTCAAAAGCCCCCCTCAAAAAGGATGGTGTCAACAGTGTGACCCCATATGATCCTTTGGTCATCATGAAACGACGCATTGAGGATGATCACCAGGGAACTACGTTAAATGACATGGGCACATCTGATTCTAGAATGCACCAAAGACGCAGGTCTATGGCTAAATCACTCAGCGAAGGACTTCCACCCATAAGAACCCAATCTCCTAACTACACCCATTTGTCAACAGACAATACGAGCCGGAGGCTTTCGAGCATGAATCCTCCTTCAGCCCCAACTCGACAATTACCATCTCCACCAGGACGAGCTTTTCCGTCTCCATCCCCGACCTCGGTCAGCTTCTCATCTCCTTCAGGATCGACATCATATACGGGACTGTCTGGTGGCTCGTCTCAGTCATCTAAATCCCACACTACTAACCATATCCTACCTCCCATCGCAAACGCGCAATCTTCTGATAGCGCATTGCAAGTCCATACAGCAGCGCTTCAACATGAGGTTTCTATCCAAAAGATCGCATTATCATCGTTGCAGAGTGAACACGATAAGCTCCTTGCTGCTTTCTCGCGGTCTCAAAGTCGAGCGAGCGCCCTCGAGAAGAAGCACGAGGTTTCCGACATCGAAATTTTTAGCCTCACTGAAGAGAAAACGCGATTACATGCCCAAGTTCTCGAATTGGAGGGAGACGTTGAGGATCTTGCGAAAAGTAGAGATACCTACCGACAAGCAGCGGTACAAGAAGGGGCACAGTACGTTGAGATTGTGAAGATGGCTAGTCAACTAGAAGAAAAGACTGGGGAAGAGAGAAAGAGCTGGAATAAGTTGAGACTTGAGATGGAGCAAAGAATTGAACAATTGAGTACTAGGATGAATGCTCACGGCGAAGATTTTGGCGCAAAGCCACACATACCGGAATGCATTGAAAAAGATGCGCCTTCATCCAGTGATTACAATGATGAAGGATCAACCGGTATGGCACCGACAGAATCGACTAGTGACAAACAACTTCGCGCAAAGGATGACCAGGCGAATCTTCTCAGAGCAGAAATCGAGCGCTTGCAACACCGTTGTGAAGAGGTGGAAGCCGCATTGAAAGCTGTCAGACAAGAAAGTCGATCAATGGAAAGCATTATGGAAGCGTTGAGTAGAGCTGGAAAGGGCATTTTGCAAAAGGTTGAAAGTGTGTCTCTAAGCCCCGAGACACCCTCGGAACCAGAATTAGATTCACGATCCAAGCCAGAAACCGATCGGCTATTATTTGAAGAATAAAATTCTTACATGATATACGACATACAACACAAGTAAGTAATCTGCGATATGTGTTTGTTCACATAATTGCTGGCGTAGAGCAGACTTCACTCAAATACATCCGTGTTTGACTGAGCTTATGGATCTCTGTATATGGATAAACTTAGGTGATTCGATGCGTCCTACAAGACAAAAACGGCCTTTCCATAGATGATTAGATACTTTTGATCTAGACATCAAACAATGGTTCTGATATTCAATACAGGTTATTCTACTGAATACCACATGAGATTTACGGAATTATCAATTGAAAGAGAAATATAACATACACTTTCGTGTGATCTGGTGAATTCCTCAAAATATTTGTACTATGTCAAAACAATTAGACAGACTGATATTTTACAAACATCAACGTTGCCGATATGGGAATATGAATACTCGTATAAAATTATGTTTTGCCGCTCTGCGCATATCAAGATGTAACCCCATATAATTGGCTATAATCCCACATGATCCACTATTACCATCACCCAATAATATTGTCAAAGCTCTGTTTCCTGCGACAACTCTCCTACAAATCTGTAACACGTTGAATCTCCCTCGACCTCACATCGACCTCTCATCGACCGTCCTCCTCCAGCTCCCCCCCGCCGGCATTCCTCACTGAGCCTCAAAACATGGGCTCATAGTAACACCATGCCAAGGATTTGAAACTCCAGTAGACTGTCTCATATATCTTAGGTTTTCAGGGGAGAGCGTCTCCTGCTCTCACATCGTAGGTTTTAATCTCTTGTTTCTCTCTCTCTGTCTGTATTTCGTACACTGTTTGCATTATCGAAAAATCGTGCTACTTCTTGCCTTCTGTTGACCGGATCGAATTCTCCACCCTTTCGACATAATTGACAATTAATCATCTAAACTTCTCACATACGATTGACATCGATCAAGCCCATCATCACTATCCCTCCGAACCACACATCCACCCAGCTTGCCGATTCAAGTCTCGTCTTCAATCTTGGAGCCTATCCTCATCTCCATACTCAATCTTTTCGGAAGCACCATAAGCGAAAATGGGACAAGCATTCTCTGGACCTGACGCCTTCAAATGGTTGAGATTCACGCCTAAAGCCACCGCTGTTCTCCAAGCAAACCCATTTCTTTTCGTCCAATTGATTCTAGTGTTGATTGGATTGAACGTGTTGGGTGGAATTGCGTTTTGGATTCACTACGAAACGAACAAGCCATACGCGAAGCCGAAAGTTAAGAAGGATGCGAAGAAGTAGAAAGTGGTCCTGGGGCGGGATAGACACTAGAGACAGGTGCTGTGAACGGCAAGGCACTAAGGGTTCTGCATAGCGGAATCGTAGGGAGGAGCTTTGAGATTCGAGGAGGAGCTTGAGTGGTATGAGACAATTCGACGAAAAATATGTGCTGGGCACAGGATGGGTATGCTATAAGATTGACGAATAATATGTGGAGTAGTTGGATCTGGATGGGGAATTCTAGGGTTTTGGCAGAGGGAGAATAATACCTATATGTTTGGTTTCAAGTGGGTGTCTGCTAGAATGGGCAGGTTACATCCTGAAGACGTTTTTTTGTTTATGTATTTGCTTCTCGAGTGTTTAGCATTTATATATCATTTTTTGCTTTCCTCGTCAAATGTCGAAATGTAATGCAAAATAGAATATCTTCTTTCTCTGTACCTTCAAATATGTCATTGCTTAGCATTCCGTGATTGCGTGCACACATGGCACCCATTGAGATACCAAAATGATGGCGTCGGGTGTATTCACCCTGCAATATTATTTCTCCAACCCTCCAGCTGTACTTTCAACTGAGTCTCTACGGGTAAGAACCATAGGATTGGAGCTTCAAACATGCACGTTGTATTAATACTCATATATGTATATCATTTCATACACCCACATTCGCATCATCTCGGCTTTCGTTTCAATTGCATGTATATTAACAATCCATCCCATCACAACTAGTCAAACACATCCACGCATCTGCACTGGACAGGACCCTAGAACACATTGATAATACTTCTATTTGAATCCTCGAAATTTAAACATCCAATAAGCTATTGAGCTCCAACATCAATATTACCCTCGTCGCAAGTTCTATAGCCAGCTCTTCATTGCTGAAGATTGAGATGTCAACCTGGTATATTTCATCCCAGACTTCAGTGAAGAGTTCTTGATTATCTAGTAAGGTATCCTATTTTTGGTGATACTACACAACAAGTTACTGTTGAAATACCTGTGATTTATAATCCATAAGAGTACATCTCAGCCGAGACTTCAAGTCTATCACCGAGGTTTGCAGAGTCTGGATGTCCAGATAGAATTCGACAGGACGATATTACAACAAAATTAGCACATCGATTTCCACTACCTTAGAGTCACATTTCACCTATCATCACATCGAAACGGGAAGCGGCCTGAATCTCTACTTCTAATGGTCAGGAATATTCCATTTGATATTGAACGCTGAAGAATGAATAATAATCGCTGTTTTTGCCTACCATGTCCAATTATAAACATATTAAAGTCCTCCTATCTTAATTCGCGCTGTGTCATAATCATAGCAAAATTCGGCACATCACTCCCAATCTGCACAGCATCAGCCCAAGGTATTTCCCCCTGTAGCCATCTCCTCCCTAAACTCCTTCCATTCATCTCCCTGGCCATATCTTTAAGCGGCTTTGACAGTCGATCATTCAATTCACTAACCCTACTCAATTCTTCAACGGCGTACTCATGCGCACGCTCTTTGCTTGAAATCTCCTGCCATATGATCACAAACTGTTTTTGTAACCACTGCATTCTCTGAGATATCATGCGTTCCTTTTCACCCGTGATTAGAATGCCAAAGTGTGGACCATCATTGCCGTTTCTTGGTAAACGTGCAGCTAATGAGTGGAATTCTTGCTCGGCTGGTATGATGGCAGATTTTAAATACGCTATTTGTTTTTGTAAATGTTCTAATTCGAGGCGTAGATCTTGGGCAGATTTCATATTTTCATGTTCCTCTGGAAGCTGGGTTGTTGGAGAGAATCCATATGGCCGATCATAGCATTGGTCGAGATATGGGTGCGTGGAAGAATCGGCAGGGAATGTGCGTGAGATGTATCTCCTTGATTTGGAAGTTTGTATTGTTCTTGGCTTTTGGGTCTTTCCTGGAGCCTCCCATATCTCAGATCTGAACTGTCCGCGATTCCTTCGAGCGCCAATCTTGTTGTCGGGAGGTTGCTTGTCCGGTCTATGTGCAAGAATGAAGATGTTGTGATCTTCTCTCCATTCGAGGACTTGTGGGCACAATTCAGGGTCTTGAATGTTCGTGGTAGTCGCGAGTTGTTCGTTTGCCAAGTTATCTGTAGTCAAGATGTGTCCTGGGTCATAGGGAGGATGTTTGTCTTGAACACAATATGGGGGTGGGGGCACTGATAATTGTAGGCTACCATGAGTCTTTGGCGGTAGGCTGTGTCCTTCCGGTTTGGAACCTTGTGAATCGCGTCTGAGTGTTCTCACACCAAATTCGTGCTTCTCTGCCATGACGATGTGGCACTGCCAAGACCCAACAGCTTTTGTGCGTATAGTGTAATGGTGTGATCAGAAGAGATGGTATAGCTTCTAACGCTGGCTGTGGTACAATCTTTCACAAGATGACAGTGATGGGGGTTAAAGTTCTATTATTCCGTAAAATATTTTTGAAATTTATATACCGTTAATAGTTAGGGGAATAAGATGATCAATGATATTAAAAAAATGTGAGGTCGCTGAGTTCCTGACAAAATTTGATGGAGAATAGGTGTGATGAAGTATGTAGAGTTAAGTAGAAGTAGGGTGGGAATGATGTCTGCAGTGGTAGAATTATTGTAATGGCACTTGCCAAACTTGCTAGTAAGGCGAATCTATTGAGCAGGGCAGGAACATCACAGAACGAATACTTTTGAGAGTTTAGATTTGCTCTGTAATACAAGAAAACATGAATTTAAACAGAAACGAATGTGAATTCCGAGTTGATGTACAGCGACATTAATTATTAATTCGTGACAATTTCAGGAAATATCGTGAGACCTCTTCTTTACGTTTTCGAGGAACACTCTCTTGCCCTTCTCTTGTCATTTGCCTATCCTGGCCAGCTTTTCGAGGTTGTAGGCATTGAAAATGGAAACCTCATTCTGCACTGCTATCTGTTTACTTGCTGGCTAAAACCTTTTTTCGATCACCTTTGACGGCTGCGGCTGCTTTCTTCTCCACCTTTGCGAAAATTGGCCCCGTAGAAAAGATGTTAGGCAAGAATTTGCCAACCCGGGCTTGGTATTGCTGATAATCTGGATATTTCTTTGCAGTTATGAGCTCGGTCAACCAAGTTGAGGCCTGGAAAAGAATCAAGTATGACATGGCACCGGCAAATGTCCAGTTGAATAATACTTCACTGGTCCAGCAGCCCCACATATAGAGCACTACCCATATAGTCTGCTCAGCGGCGAAATTTGGGTGCCTGCTGAAGGACCAGAGACCAGAGGTCACAAAGCCGCGGTCGAGCGACTCTTGATCGAATCCTCCTTGTACTTTGGCGGTCTTCAAGTACAGTTGCTTCGCGGTTTGATAGTCTGGTTTTGAGAAACATTAGCTATGCAGCAGAAAAGATGTCTATAATCACATACTCCACTGTTGTCCATCTGCAAAATACTCAAACACAACAAGAGTGATAAGACCTCTGGAGAAAATCAAATCTGCCGTCGTCCACGGTACTCCATATCGTGCAGCTAAGAGCATAACATATGACGGCGTTGCAACTAGAAAAAGTAAAATGCTTTGTGCCAATGATATGAAGACGATATTGAAGACGAAGAAGAGCGCTGGAGGAACGTTTCGTCGGACAATCTCCCTAAGAAGTGGTTAGCCCTAAACTTATACCCATCAAGGAGAGACATACCAGCGATAATCTTCGGATCCAATGCTATAGCCACCCTTTCTCCAGTAATTATATGTCAAGCGTAACTGTCGTTTGTCAGAACCAGATTCCTGAACCGAGAGGGATCCTACATACACTCCATATTGTACTAAAAGCGAGGATATTGTCTAGTCGCCCTGTTGGTAGACCAGAAAGGTGTGCATAGATGGCAAAGTGGGCATTGTATATGGTAGGCAAGATACTCCAGCATCTGTCGACTTGAGAATAGTTTTTGTTGACCTCGGAAACCAATAGAAATACAGGCGTTAAAAACAACGAGAATGCGAAGGCAGTTATGAGTGGATTCGTAGCCAGATAAAGATTTCGAAGCTCGGTAGGATTCGAATATGATTGAAGTACTTGCTGAGGTAAATCGTACAATTGTGGCAGATATGGCAAGACTGTTTTCGTGATGTTTGAACAATCCTCGATTGCTTGAATGACTGGCAACGCCATGCTTGTGGCAAGTGAATTTCTATGTTGCTCGATATTGAGGAGATATAGGGTGGTAGGTAGATGAGTCAAGCTAACTTCGAATATATCCTCGAAGTTCCAAAGGACTGATGTTTGGCAGAGAGGCGAAAGAGGTAGAGTGGCCGGAGTGAGTGGAGTGAGGCTTGAATTTTGAAGCTCTAAATGACATCGGTTTTCATTTAGCGGGGATACATATACCGACAGGGGTTTATGGAGCTCCAGCCAATGATCGAACTCGATGAGCCACGGCTTGCACCTGCCGCTGTTTCGTATTCGGATCCGTACATTATAAAATCTTGTCAGCCTGGAATTGATGGCAACAGCACAGGCATCAATTTCTGTACATAATCTTTACTCCCTGATACTGAGTAATACAAATTCTTGGTAAATAGTTTCATGATACTCTTGCAAGGTCCATACCACAATAGATCAATTCAATAAAGCCGAGTAACAAAACAATGCTTATAGACCAAGACGTTCGTTCGTTTGTGTCGCAAAGGAAAGTATTATAAGAGCTTCATCCACAAGGCCTCGTAGACTTAGGAGTTGGCGATGAAAACGGACCACACATGAATGATCACGCGTGAATCTGATATCAAGATGGTTGCAAAGATTCTTTGCGTTGCAGAAAAACCTTCCATCGCAAAAGCCGTAGCTAATCATTTAGCTGGGGGCAACGCTCAAGCGGTAAGTCGCAACGTCAAGTTTGGCTACATTATAACTATCATTATCTAATGATCAAATAAGGCAAATACTCGCAACAAATACATCAAGAATTACTCATTCACCTTCGATTTTGGCGGACAATGGGGTAATTGCAATGCGGTCATGACTTCGGTCTTGGGGCATCTTACCTCTCTGGATGTTGCTCCCACTCACAAAGGCTGGACTGACCCTCCACCCCAAGAACTCTTTTTCAGAGCCAAGGTTATCGAATCTGTTGCTGAGGTGATTTGACCTCATCTTTTTCTTGGCAATTTTCCCACTGATGCATTTCCATAGGATAAGAAAGATGTCGCACAGAATATCGAAGCTCAGGCAAGAGGTGCTAAGGCTCTTTTCATATGGACTGATTGTGATCGTGAGGGAGAGCATATTGGTGCTGAAGTGAGAGCTCAAGCACTCAAAGGCAACCCACGAATTGAGATCAAGAGGGCAAGGTTCAGTAATATTGAGCGAGCGTAAGTGAATCTACACTCTGTGATTTCAGATTTATAGCTAACTATAAAAGGCATGTAATTCAAGCAGCTAAGCATCCAGTCGATTTGGATCAACGTCAAGTAGATGCTGTGGCTGCTCGTATAGAACTTGATCTAAGGATTGGGTACGCTTTCACACGATTTCAGACAACCAACCTTCAAAAGTTAGGAGGGCCATTAGCATCAAAAATGCTGAGCTATGGTAAACAACTTCATTGCCATCTTAGGCACTTGCATACTAATAGTGGGCTAGGTTCTTGTCAGTTTCCCACTCTCGGTTTCGTCGTTGATCGATATTTCAAAGTAAAGAACTTCGTACCCGAACCATTCTGGAGCATCAAGGTTACGCACAGTCGAGAAGATATGAATGTCATATTTAATTGGAAGCGCAATCGTCTATTTGACCGAGCAGTTGTGATCATCCTATTTGAACGTTGTCTTGCTGCAAAAGTTGCTAAAGTCACCAAGGTACAGGAGAAGCCGACTAGCAAGTGGAAGCCTCTTCCTTTAACTACCGTCGAGCTGCAGAAAGCTGCTAGTCGTTGGCTGAATATGAACAGTCAGGTGGCTATGACTGCAGCAGAGAGCCTATACACAAAAGGTTTTATTAGTTATCCGAGAACGGAGACTGATCGATTCGACAAAGGTATGAATTTGAGAGCGCTAGTTGAGAAGCAAGTTCAAGATAATCGATGGGGACCATTTGCTCAGAATTTGGTGAATGGGGGTTTTCATTGGCCTCGAGAGGGCCGAAACGATGATAAGGCACATCCGCCTATTCATCCTGTGACATATGTTGCATCCACTGCTTTGAGGCCAGAAGAAGCTCGAGTTTACGAATTTGTTGTTCGGAGGTTCCTAGCCTGTTGCTCAGAAGATGCTAAAGGGCAGGCAACTGACGTGGAGCTTGAATATGGGGAGGAAACTTTTCACACGCATGGACTAGTTGTGCTGGCAAAAAAATATCTGGATGTTTACGTTTACGAGAGATGGAACAGCAGCACATCATTGCCAAAATTTACCCTTGGGGAAAGATTTGAACCTGACGAGGCCATGATCACGGATGGGAAAACAACAGCTCCAGGGTATTTAACCGAGCCTGATCTTATTGCTTTAATGGACGCAAATGGAATTGGTACTGATGCAACTATGGCCGAGCATATTGCCAAAATCAAAGAGCGTGAATACGTGTTTACAAGGCCTAAGGCAGGTGGGGCCGCTGCCGGAAATAATGATGACAACACGCCAGCTGCAGGCCGAGGAGGACGTGGCGGACGCGGTGGAAGAGGGGGTAGAGGGGGAGTTGCAGCTGCAGATGCGGGGGGCAGAGGTGGAGTGGAAGAGTTCATCCCGACCACACTTGGAGTGGCCCTAGTGGAAGGCTATGATAACATGGAGTTCGAAGTCAGCCTCAGCAAGCCGTTCCTGAGAAAACAGATGGAGCTCAAGATGAAAGCCATTTGTGAAGGACAGAATACACGTCAGGCCGTTGTTCAGGAAAGTTTAACGCAATATCATCGGGTGTTTCTTGACTCCACGGAGAGGTTAAGTGTTTTGAAAGCAGTAAGTGACATCATGACTCCGTTCACACGGCCCCACCATCACCACAATCTCTAACATATATTGTTTAGGCATGTAGAAAATATGTACTTAGTGGTGGAGCTGGGCGTTAGCAATACCCATTTGATTTTGGCTTGGTCGGTTGTTTGCAATTGATTGCATAATTAGCGTTCTCCATCCCATCTTCACTTCGATGTGTCGGGTCAGTCTATGGTGCTTCCTCGGCTTAACATGACGGATTGGGCATAAAAGTATGACAAAGAGAGAACTGTGCGGAACGCAAGCTTTCGAGTTATTTAAGGAGATTGGACAACTCGAACATTGTCCAAGCATACAACAATAAGTTTGTTGTTCGTTCCTTCTGAGAGTCCGATGCTCGGTAAGCTCAATAATTAAAAGATTGTGCGTGCCACTTCGCTACCCGTACTTCCCCGGATCGCGTACTTCTCTTAGCAATCTCTTCCTTGGAGAAGCCCGATAGCATTCGAGTGGCTGAGGAAAGATGTATGAAAGTTGCATTAAATCTTCCGGACATGTGAATCTAGAAACCGCAACCTAGAAAACAATTGGAGTTTCGCCGGTTTCGCAATTCTCGTCTGGCTCACCCGGGTAAAGTTCACGGAATCTAGGATAGTAGTTAAGAAATCGTTATCAAGTTATCAAGACATGATTTGTGGAACGTGGGGGAAAGTAGTGGTGGTTTTTACCACACGAAATGGTAAATCTTTTATTACGTCTGTATCCTCGAGTAAAAAGTGGGGAAATGATTAACTACGAGTTTATAATTCATGACTGCCAAAGCAACAATTTGAGTTTACAATGAATACGCGTAGGATTTAGTGTTTTATACTAATGGTTACAGAGTGTCCGCTGATCAGGTACTGGCGTTGAGCCAGAATCCAATGAAGATGCACTGGAAAGAAACGTGAATGGTTCTTCTCTTTAGGTTGTGCTTTTACACGATACTAACCAAGGCATACGCCGTCCTTACGCTTGGTATGGAATGGTCGGATGGTCCCTTAAAAGTCGATCTTTGGGGGCATTTTATCCGAGGCAATAAGCTGCCGTTTCCCTTATCGACTAGGAAAGTTAGGTTTGCAATGGATTTATTCAAATATTCTAGTGTGTGCGTGGAAGAATGACTGCGTGGTATGTACGGACGGACACTTGTTAAAGTCCGTCGATCACTTGGAGAGGGGGGCGATAGGGCTTTAGACGAGGGCAATGGCCATGACAGCTAGGGCTTAGATATTAGATAACCTAGTTTTTGATACCACACATTGATATGGAAAGTTGTAAGTTAAGGAAACCTGTACTCTGTACGTTGAGTTCTTGCCAAATGCTATTATTATTACTGTAGACACTGGATGATGTTGATAATGTGAGATTTCTTTATCAGCATGTGTGGCTGGCTAGATACCTGGTTTCTTCACGCGCCACAAGAAGACTCACCTGGGCAGCAAACGGTAGAAGCGAAAGTAGGTACAGTCAGTATGGATAATGTTGGGCAGGAAATCCTAGTTACCTGCTCATATGGATGAGATGAGGTAGACGAGATGTACGAAGTCGTAAATTATGCTTTAAGGTGTTCTTACTTGCTCAGGTGAGGCCAAATATATGCATGAGAAGATACTGGTATGACCTTAGTATTACATACTCCTACCTACTTACGCTTGGTATTACTTGAGCAGGTCATTTTGAGGCAATTCAATGTAAATACAAATCAATATAAATCCGGTTTTCAATGTTATGTTAGTAACATCCTACTGCGTTCTGACACTCGTATAGTTAGAGGCAAAATGACAAAGTGCTAAGAGGAGGCATTAATCGCATGCCTTTCATGGGGGCAAGCCCCCAAACCCCCATAGCTCGCTGCGCTCGATATCAATCTTTTGTATTAGTTATCTAGTCTGCCTCCACGGCAGTGGCCCTCGGAGAGCCAGCGGAGCGTCATTTCTGTGACTACAAGTAGGTTCTTGTAAAAGTGCTCGTTGGAGATAGTACTACCTACCAGTGACTGTGCTATGAACGCAACGCAACGAGTATGATGTACACGGCAGAGAAGGCGCAGACCAGAGCGACGTCTTAGGGATTTTCGAGACATTCATGAAAGAAGTTAATACCAGATGATGGATATTAACAAATCATAAATCACGAGGGCTTGCATACTTTGCATATTGGTTTCTGATTGGATACATAAAAACCTTGGAAGATTAAAAAGATTGCATAACTCTTGAATTCTTAGCACACAGGGGCCTCCCTAGTTACTGCCACGCCTAGATTTGGAAGACCAAGAAGGATACTAGTGAGAGACTAATGTACTAGTATGATCACGCTAAACCAGAACCGGGTATACCCTGCTTAAATCAATCCGGTCTATTCCACTTGATCATCCTCATGTACCTACACCTACACCTACTGGGTATCAACCAACTTCAAGGGAGACAGTCGAGACAGACAAAGAAAGAAAGAAAGACCAAAGCTCGAAATAATATGAAATAATTCAAAAATATACATTAATTCAATCTTCCCATATAAACTTTATCTGTCTCTTCTACTTTCTTCAAATACATCGTCGCCTCCTTCGTCTTACTTTTATCTCAAATTTCCCTCTCAGTCTTTCTAATCGCAATCGAGTTGGTTCGCTCTTCCTTTATAAACTTCACTCCCACTTGCAGTTGCTTGCTTCCATTTCCGGACCCGATCCAAAATAGCTCACTTATCTGTCGACGCCCACCATTACCTGATTCACTCTTATATCTTCTCAACAACTTCATCCCTTTCGACGATAAGGTTTCTAGTCCGTTCCGTTTGCTTCTCCAATACACGATCAATAGTTGCTTCGAATTAAATTACCAAACCATTCAATTCGCTTGTAACCTTTCTATCGCAAATCGAAGTGAGTCAGCCCATCAAGGTGTTGGTGTTGGATTCTTCTGAGTCACCCCCATGCCAACCCAACACGTCTTTTCGAGAATATAAATACTAATCTTGTGTCGCGCACTTGTAGAGAAAGAAATCAACTGATCCAACAACAAAAATGGCTTCAATAGCTTCATCTGCTCGCAAGATCCCAACATCCTTCGGTCGAGACAGCTTAGCTGCTGTAGCGGCTCGAAGTGTTCCTGTGGCCAATGGCCATCCTCTTCCTACTCCTCCGAACTCTATTTCTCCCAACCTACCTCCGCATGTTACCAAAACTTTTGGTACTCGTTCGCCATTGCCCCAACTCAACTTGGAGCATGTTGAATCCGACCTAGACTTACAAGACGGAAGTGGAAATGAAGGAACGTCGGATATCGGATCGCCAGGATTGGATACCACTGGTGCTATTACCCCTAGTTTACTGGCGAAACACCACCTTCCTGAAATTCTGTTGGATCATGGCCCACTTGCTATCCGCCACATCATGGGTTATCTCACTACTTCAGTCCCCGGCTTTTCTGGAATTCCTCCCGCGAAAGCTAGAAGACTTGTTGTGGGCGCTTTGGAGGGACGTGGCAATGGCGGTGAGGCTGGCGGTGTAAAAGGAAATGTGTTGTTCGAGAAAGTGGGTTGGGGCCGATGGGACGCGAGACTAAAGGGGCATCCGGCAAGAATGGGTCGAGCTTTTGGAAATTCACCACCACCGAGTTTACCAGATACCTATCCGATTGGGATGCCAATTGCCAACAACCAAGGGTGGTCGTTTACGCGAACACGTCTTAATGAACCAGGGTCAAGTTGGGCGGGGGATTCGGCTTTTTTCTCCCACGGAGATGATGTCTCGATGCCTGACGAGGCCGACAAAATGTCTTTGGATGGCGATGAGTCGGGCTCTTCCTCATCTGAGGTTGGAGACGACGTAATGATGGAGGATGACCCCAATGATGTAACGGACGAAGAGGACTGGGCAGCTGTTGGAGCCGCAGCATTGCGAGCAGCATCTTATTCAGCATCTGGACCCTTCACTTCTGGGCCACTTCCACAAGTTTTCAATTCTCATGTATATAGGGGAGGGTTGCGTTCTGTTGTTGGACATTCTCTTCCAGCTCCAGCACGAACTCACACCCCTAGCGGTTTCACTGCTTTGAACATGGCTTCTGCAGATTCTCAAGAACGAGAAGCCATTGAAGCACTTTTACGACTTGGTTCTGTATAAATTTCAGCATGGAGTTTTGGGATGGTTGCATATGGCGGGAATTAGCGTGAACCTATTGCCGGCGAGCACTGATCGAATTATTTATTTTTCAACACGCGAATTGACGATCTGATGGGAAACCGAAATGGGAAATGGGATATGCCCCCTCGCATCAGCGAGTACGGGAGCATGGCGTTTTTGATACTTTTTGTGGGATGACGGATGATGATGACCTTGAGCCTGTGCTAATCCTCGTGCGCTCGGTATCTCTGCCTCTACACAAGCTTTACTTCTGCACATACATCCTTTTTATATTCAACAACTGCTCCACTTACTTTACTGGAGACTTTGCTTTTTAAGTACGACGATTACGACATATTATTCAACATTCATACCCTCAAATCGTATCGACATTGACGGATGGGAGAAAAATCTTCACTCAAATCAATATAAAATTGGTTTTCTTCACCTTTTGAACTTTTACACATAACTATTTTTAATATACCCTTGGCGACGCGACATGAGTTAGAGCGAGAGATGGCTGGACGCATCATTCTGGGAGGAGAAATTTGTGAGATGCTTGACGGGGAATGGAGGAAGGTGATTTGGGGGGAGAATGAAATAACGGTCCAGGTTAGGAATTTAATTTTGAGCGCTTAATTGCAGTCTCGAGATCAGAGTTTAATGGACGAGTTTATTTCTCACAATGCTTGATTGTGATTTGATATTCTATACTGCAATGTGATATGGTATGAGTGATGTTTGCCATGTGCATGAATTTCAGGTGAAGGGGCTGTAGATGAAGCTGCCTATACTTATTGAGTCTGCGAATGCACATATGATTGTAGCAGGTATAGGAATAGTTTCTTTTGCCTGTTCAGCTCATTCCTTTGTGCCTATTTTAGTACATATATCTACAACATTGATATGTGCTATTCTTGAATTCATTAGTTCATGAATGAATTTTAAATGTGTGAATAGGCTTAGGTTTTAGGCTGGAAAGATTTAGTGAATCGGAGTGGATTGGATTGGATTGGATTGGATTGGATTGGATTGGGATCTCGCTTCCTTCTTTCTTTCCTTCCCCCCTTTTAATTGAGCGGTAGAGATGAGGAGATTGGAGAATGAGAGGTGAGAGCTGGAAATGAGGAGGTGGGAGGTGGGAGATACACTGTTTGGTTTGTTTCTGAGTTTATTGTGGTGGTGAGAGTTGTTGTTTGCTTTGAAGGAATTGAGAGGATTGGGAGGATTGGGAGGATTGTTTGATGAGATTTGATGGGTTTGAGAGGGTTATTTGATGAGGTTTATGTATGGGTATGGGTATGGGTGGTGGATGTGTGGATGTGTGGATGTATAGATGTATAGATGTATGGATGTATAGATGTATAGATGTATAGATGTATAGATGTATAGATGTATAGATGTATGGATGTATGGATGTATGGATGTATGAATATATGAATATATGGATATATATGATTATATAGATATATGGATAGAAAGTATGAATAGGAAGATGGGATTTATGTGCTGGGATCTATGCTTTGATGGATCGATAAATCTTCATGAATCTTAAGGAGTTATGCTTTGGGTGGATGGTGAGATTTATTGGGAGTCTGTGTGTGGTCTGAAGTGGAGTTTGTAGCTTTGTAGCTTTGATTTGGGAGGGGGGGACTGGGGGTGGGTGTATTGGGATGGGAATTGAGATTGAAATCTTCCGGTAGAGTGGACTAACTACATGGTGTTATGGTTCGGAGATGATTTTGCTGCTATGCGGTAGTTGGAGGAGTTGGGGTTGGGTTTGAGATTTAAGGCGATTTGGATTTGGATTTGGATAGGATCGTAGTTGTGAAATAATTTTTCTGATCAATCTCTAGAGTGAATAATAGTCCATTTGAAACGCCCAACAATCTTAATCCAGATGCCTGCTACAAGTACAAAACGGCTTTGCTTCCGCTATGGGCTGCTAGAATTAACCAGTAATAATACACATTGAGAACTGTCCCTCGAATGAGAATTCATTATACTCTTTAAATAAAAATGTCAAATTGCTGTCCCACCAACCTCTCGCTCAAATTCCATAATCGAACTTGGTTGCCTACGCCTACTGCGTGATCTTGAGGTACGGGTCTGATGATGCAGTCTTGGAGGAACCCGCCGGATGATTCTAGGGAGGAGTTAGTGGTTATGTTTACGTTGTAAGGCCGTCCAGGGAAGTGGAGAGGAGAGGAGATGATACCTGAGATAAATGGATCTAGAGCCGCGACTAAGGTGGTAGAACATCCTTCTTGGAGTGTTTTGGGGGGTTCGAATTCTTGGCCTGGAGGGCTGTCAGTTTGGTACGCAATGCATGTGGCTAGTGACGGGGGGTTATATACCATCCGAAGATTTGGAAATTTGCTGCAATACGTTGCTCCACATTTCCGAAGTGACATGGGCTTGGAGATTACTTGTTGGTACGTCTGGGGCTTTCGTTAATAATTGATGGTCCTTTTGAAGAGGATTTCGAAAAACTCACATCCAGGCTGAAGTGCAAAAGATTGTATATTTCTATCCTTTAATCTTGCGGCCAAAGTGCTAGAGAACAAAACATTTGCCGTTTTAGATTGTGCATATGCTTGCCAAGGATCGTAGTTTTTTCCTTCCTACTCGTATGATTAATATATGGACAATTGAATTTGGGCAAAATCCATACGTTGAAATTCCAATCATCAAATTGAACACCCCCGAGCTCATACCCAGTACTGCTGACATTCACAATCCTCGCTTGCCCTTCTCTTCCTGCCTTTAAAAGTTTCTCCAAAACTAGATTGGTAAGTAGAAAATGACCGATATGATTACAACCGAATTGTAATTCAATTCCATCTTCAGTTGTTTGATAAGCCGGCACTGCCATCACACCTGCATTGTTAATCAGAATATCGATTTTTTCAACCAGACTATTGATCAAAGAAGCGGCTTGTCTTATTGATTTCTGAGAAGCGAGATCGAGGGGTACAAAATGGGTCGTGATGGAGGGATTGAGAGTATGAATTTCTTTGATAATAGGAGAAATCTTGGCTTCTGAACGTCCGGCTAGAAGGATGATAGAAGGAGAGGCATGAGCAAGTGAGATGGCGGTCTCGGCGCCGATACTATTGGCTGAAGGACCTGTTATGACGATTATTTTGCCGTTTATGAGTGAGGAGAAGTGCTGGACTACGGAAATGCCAGTGCTGGAGCGTGAGAAGGCGGACATTGTTGAAAGGCGGTAGTCAATAGATCGCAATGATATCAATCAGATATTCAATCATGCGCAAACAAACACGAGGGCAGAAAAACAATGATAGACTTATCATAGCACGAAAGGAATAACCATCATCATATACTCGTAATACTTGTAGCGAGCGATTACCCATTCTTGGCATCTGCATGATTGCAGCATATCGACGGTGAACAATTGAATATGGCTTCGATTTCATCTATATACCTGGTTTTTCACTTACAAAAGAAGTATTTGCTGATCCTCGTCATCAAATGAGATGCAAATGTTTGAATGGAGACATTTTGGACCCTTGCCAATATCAGGTAACTGGGGCAGCCAAGAGAATGACAGAAACGGATATAGGAGGTAGCAAATGAGTGCACTCTAATATCCGAACGTCTTCATTCTTTGGCTGAGATGAATGGTAAGCTGATATTGGAGGTCGAATAACATCTTCGTATTGTCAGCAAGAAAAGGAGGGACGACAAGATGAGAAGAGAAGAAAGGTTGCAGAAGTACTGGTACTCAGGTAGAGTCGGTTGTTTAATAGCAAAACGCCGACATGACCATCCCCGCGATCCCCACCTTTGGTAATATTCTGCCGGTATAAATCATGGAAGCGGTGAGATGAAGACTACCTCCACGGTCCACACCTCAACTCCACCTCCACCTCCACCTCCACCTCCACATAGGAAGTCGTCGTCCATTACGCCACCCGAAATCTTCTTCATCGCAACATGTGTGATGGGCGGTTCGCAAGAAACATAGTATGGAATCAAGGTTGAGCTTTCTATGTATACTCTGATTACAGTTGCACCTAGACGTCCATACCTTTTTCGGTAGAGAGGCAAACGGATTGCCGGAGTTTCACGTGAAGCCATGGTCAAAATGCCTCATATATGGTTTTTATACTGGGACTCATGGCATCTCTAGTATCGCCAATCTTGTTTCGTCAACGTCTTTTTCATATGCACGACATCCAGGTGTATTCTAGATTCATTGCACAGATCGACATCGATGATTTATCGGGTTTCAAGCGTTGATATGAGTCGGATCGCAAAGTCTTCCTAGGTTCTTTGGGAAGAAAACCTTGCTGCGACTTCTACTTCTGGCAATGAACAAGTTTGTGAGTTTCAGAAGTTCCCAATATTCCAACAAATGAAGTACATTTCTGTTCCAGGCAACAGCTCTGTCACCGAAAAGCTTCGAAAAACCTTTGAATATATTCTTTCTCGCTGATGTTCATTGCGTGTAGCTATTGTGGCATGCAGTTCGAGCTGAAGTGGCGTAGTATCTCAGATGCCTTGAATAGGAGGGCGAGACAGTGTATGACTCGCAGTATTCTATGCATCCGCAATCTTAGTAGAGTTCAGCCCATACTTTTTTTGTTTTGTTTCATATGGATCACATTACCAAATTGGTATGGATCTCATTCGTCCATTTGCTAAGATTTCACATACCTATTTACACATCAAAGCAATCGGTACTCGATAAATCAGTCATCTACAAAGACCGAATCTTATGATGCATCGAGTCCGTTCTAGTGAGCAGATCCGGCATTAACAATGCCGTGCTTTAGCGCGGCAATTTAGCCCGTTTTTGTAAGTGTCTGGAGTCAGTAAAGATGTCCAAGCAGTTGAAACTGTTCGTTTTGTCTGTGTCATTATGGGGCTTTCGTCAATCCTACGCCACTTTTGTTGGAGAACACCGTTCAAGCAGAGCCGGCATATCGGTATGAAATTGACACACGTGTCAAACGGATGGTGTTCATGACAATGTCAGAACAGTGCTCAAGAAGTCTTCACCTCTTCCTCGAAGGTGAGCTCTCCTGCTCAAGTATCATTTGCACAATACAGGAGAGTGGCGGTGTATGCTAGATGTGATGATCGACAGCACTAGATTATCCTTAAATGGCGTTGTCTTACTAGTGTTATTCCGTCAATATACCCTTCTCTGTTGGGT
Source organism: Botrytis tulipae (assembly GCA_004786125.1). Lineage (NCBI taxonomy): Eukaryota > Fungi > Ascomycota > Leotiomycetes > Helotiales > Sclerotiniaceae > Botrytis > Botrytis tulipae. The sequence continues at coordinate 64,645 of PQXH01000195.1, forward strand.
CAGTGCTGTATACACCATATCTACCAAGACTTCCAAGAATTTCAACAGCTATCATTGCACGTTCTTTGGCGACTTGGCATATTTTGAGAAATCTGTTTGATAAAGAAATTCATCATGGTAGGTAATGAAAAGCCGACAGAGCCCTTGGCTATTTCAAACCTCAGTGAGGCATCATTGCCTCTAGGAGTGGATTCAATTTCAAACATACTTCAAAAACTTGATGATTTGGGCCTCCAATTGTCAGACGATCATACCGTCGATTGGCTTCCAAAAAATCAAAATCATCCTCGAAATTGGCCTTTGAAACGAAAACTGGCAAATACAGCTTGCATTTTCTTGCTTGATACATTTGGGTGTGTAGTTCCCCATTGTCAATTGGAAATACTGTAAAATTAACTCGTTCCAATAAAGTGCTTTGCTAGAATCCGGGGGTGTTTGTTTCCCAAAATCCTTTTTTACATGGTGTATACTAACAATTTCAAAAGTTAGTCGCAGCAACGCAAGCAGCAACAGAATATGGCATTTCACAGAACCAGTCACTTATTGCCTTTTCTCTTATGTAAGTGTATACACTGAGTATTGGTTTTCACAATGGTCTTTCTCATCTGTTTATATAGGTACGGAATTGGTGGAGCTCTAGGAAGCATTATCTTTCCACCATATTCAGAAGCTTTCGGAAGAAAACCGATACTCATATTTGCAGCTCTTTTGCTACCGCTTAGTTGCATGATTACAGGACTTGTACCCTCTATTGCAGGAGTATACATTGGCCGCTTTATCATGGGTGCGACGATATCGATTCCTTCAACAGTTAATGTGGGTAGTCTAGAAGATATGTGGGAACCTGCGACCCAAGGCCATGCAATATATGCATGGGTACTATCTGCGGGACTAGGTGCTGCTCTAGGGTAAGTGAGCCCGGACAAAAATCTCGAATCTCTCTTAAAATAAGGAACTGCTGGGGCGAAGTAGTTTTGAAAAAATCTCGACTGACTAATAGAATAGACCTATCTATGGAACCTACGTCACTAGCGTACTTGGTTGGTGAGTTGATCCTAAATTATGCACCTATAATTTCTCGATAATAAACCCCAAGCTAACTCAAGATCAAATAAAGGCGATGGTTGTATCACATTGGCTCTATTGTTTCTGTCTGCATACTTGGTATTCTTCTCCTAGGCATCTCCGAGACTCGCCCAAGCAAACTTCTTGGGAACCATCTTATCGCTATACAATTATGTGCAGGAACACTGGAACTCCGCACAAAAACAGCAGATGATCATGTCCCTGATTTCCATACCTTTTGTCAGAGTGCCATCATTCAGCCAGCCAAAATATTCTTTCAGGAGCCCATCATCCTCACAATGGCAACCTTATCTGCTATAGCATTTTCTCTACTGTTTCTTTTCACCGAGTCGTTGGATATCGTCTTCAAACCATATGGATTTAGCCAGACTTCATACTCGTTAGCATTCATTGCATATGCTATAGGAATGATTTTTGGTATTCCGGTCAGGTTGGTAGAATTTTTTCATCTCAAGAAGCGTGCAGAAACGAAAGAATTAGAACCAGAAGACAAAATAATCGGCTTTGCTACCGGAGCATCAGCATTGGCAGCTGGCCTTTGGCTTATGGCTTGGACAACTCCACCTTTAGTCCATGGCATAGACTGGGTGGTACCGATGATAGGATTGGCAGGTGCCGGATTTGCAGCGAATGAAATTGAGTATGCACTTGGAAATTACCTAGCTGATGTAAGTTGCTTACTCTTATTTTTCTGCTCAGTCTTGACTGACACATACAGACATACACTGTCTATGCATCTTCCGCCTTCGCCGCATACTCAACTCTTCGAGCCCTTCTGTCTGGTATATTCCCTTTGTTTGCTGACCGAATGTATAATGGCTTGGGTTCGAATGTTGCCGGCTCAATACTAGCTGGAGTTGCAACTTTATGGCTCATTAGCCCTTATATTTTTATAAAGTACGGGAAGACCTTGAGAGAGAAAGGAAAATTCGCAAAGTTTAGTTTGGAGCCTGATTCGAATCCTCAGACACTGGATGTATTGGGGAGGCAAGTTTGTTGAGATTTTAGACAAAAGCATGCGTTCAAACACGCGTAGAGGATTTATTAGTTGTTGCATAGAATAGATCACTTTATTTCATCAAATAGAACAAGTTACTCATACAAAACCATAGTTCGAGTAGAGCCCTGCGACTAAACCGTTCTCTAAATGCTACTTTAAGCACCCTTTCCTTTTAAAGTCTTATATACAATGATTCTGATTGCTATCCATACAAGCGGAAGATAAGTTTAGCACTGTGATACTATAGCAAGAGCAGCATTTGGCGTTTTGTTCTTATTTTTTGACTCATTCATCACTAAATTCTTATATTTTCAACCCTTGAAGATCAACTGGAAAATCGAAGAACGCCACCTACATAATCAACCAAAGCTAACAGAGAAGTGGTACTTGTTATACGAGATGATTCTCCGTAGCCAGGTAGACAAAGCTAATAGCTCTCGGATGGTAAATGAAATTCTATCTATTCAATACCGTCTGGGGATGCAATTCAACTTAGTCATGATTCATTCTAATATGAGATATCATGAGATGAAACCAGTCTTTTAACTTCTCAGATCCACCAAATTATCCTCAGATCTGATGTGTCCTTCTTCTTCTAAGTCTTCTTTCTGGTCTTGTACGCGATACACTTCATCTTATATGCACCCTCAATCTCGTGATCAATGACATCACAAATTACATTACTCTTTTGTTTCGCTATCGATTCTCTAGCCACAGAATAAAAATTCTCATCTCAAAATTCAAGACTCGTCAACTATCAACGATACGGATCTATCCAAGCCTCCCGTCGTAGAAACTGACAGCGATAAAGATGAAGAGAGAATCTACTTCGAAGCCTTCCTTGCAGAGCTGGTGAAATTAAAACTAGTGCTCATCGATCTTGGTGAAGTGCGTCTCGAAGGGATAATCTGAAGAATTCCTTTAAAAATCAATTGGACCTCGTTTTTCCTATGGGTCAAATCTGAAGAAATACCCAGTAGAATGCTATCGGTTAATTATACCTCGCAGTACATCAATAAGACTATTGCCAAAATGTATCTCAGTATGTCTACACAGCATCAGGAGGTATTGTAGTATATCAGTAGGGGGTCTTTTGACGAACAGAGACTCATAGCAGACGAGGAGAAGTTTGTTTCTACCAGACGCGCAGAAGTGACGTCAGAGCTTACAGTAAGATAGTTCTCTAACTTCATATTTCAATCATCGAACATTAATCATGTTATAGGTACTGGAGGATGAGATACGCGAAGTCCTCGATTTTCAAACCGCAATGGCAAATAAGAGGGAAAAGGTTCCTCAGAGAAAGAATGGAGTTATTTGAACTCATTGTAGCTTATAGCTTAACCGTACGTCGAGGCTTCTTCGGAACTGGAAAGATGAAATATATCAAAGCGAAATGTATTCAAATCGAGGGTAGAGGCTCGCCAGACAAAAACATTATGGTCCAACGTGATATCACCTGTCGCTATGGTGATATCGATGTCGACTTTGCATATTGGAGGTCACCTGACTGGGGTGAGCGTAAAATTAGTTATGAGAATTTTGAAAGCTTCTACGGTATCTTACCTTCCGAAAACGGACTGTTTTTTGACACTTTGGAAGATATCTCTTGGATGCATAGCTTGTGGGTAACTATTTCCAGGTCATTTCTATAACACTGAGCATACTTATGTCAAGGAATGGACGAGAGTTTTTGATCAGAACTTTGCAAAATGCATGGTGATTTATAATTATCTAGCTCAAGACCGGCCTGGGAAAATTAGAGATGGCCGCTTGGGCAGAGTAGAAGGTTCGATAACCTCGAGATTGAACCTGGCTGGACGGAGAGTTCATGGTGTCTTGAATGTATGAAGTATACTGTCAGAAAAGCAATCGAAAAGAAGAACAAATGTTCGAGGATCCGTGTCTGCTCAGTGAAGTGCAAGTCTCGCAGACTTCTACGAGGAGATTCTTGGGGGAAAACACCGAAGTCGTCGTTGCATACCTGGAGGATACATGAAGGTTTAATCACTTAGACTTCCCAGTCTTTTGCAAATACTTCACTTCAGTACTTATATTTTGCATGGTCTGTTGATGAGAGATCAAAGAATTTCATTGAAGTTTATGGCATTGGAGGATCCCCAAAAAAACTCCCAATAGTAGAATGACAGATGGTAATGTACCGTTTCGGTATGACCAAAACGTGATCATCCAGAATTTCTTACATGTCACTTATCTGAACATCTTGCATCGTCTAGATTAGCTCCTTTGATAGTAATCTATTAGCAGTAGTGCGATTTAGGCATTTCAAAACTCGGTAAAGATGACACTTTCTCCCTCGGTACAATCATACCTTGCTAAGTCTGGACTCAAACAACATGATAGGACAAATTACTTGAATTATAGATACTAAAGGGTTACCAGAAACAAGCTAGGAACAAAAAAGGATGTGTACCATTCCAATACGTATTCAAATCCACGAGTTTTTATATAAAAGCAGAATACTGACCAGCCGAGCCAGCTCACAAATGATTTTAATTGGCTTTAAGATTTCATCTGAATAATATCACATGATTAAAACTCATTCATCGCTAGGGAGGAGGTGTGCGATCCCTCGCTCCAATCATTCAACAGGTTTCAAGATCTGTAGATAGGTCTCACACTCTATCTCATCACACGTACTCATAGCCATCATTGTCTAACCAAAGTATGCACAGATAACTACTCAAAAAGGTATGTTACATATTTCTTATCCTGCAACTACCACCTCGAGTTCTCATTGGCCGACCCCAACTCTTGCAGCTTCATTTTTACATGGCCCCCCGGTTAACCCGCACATCACCTTCCTTCCCCGCCTTTGAAATGCCGGATACTCCAGATATGGACTCGCACCGTTGATCGGTACATACACATATGGTGCCACCGAATCCGTAACGTACGTCGTAGCTAATCATGCATCTGCTGTGCAATAATCCACATGTACAAAGCAAATCTAGATTATCCCCCGAAGAAATTTCTGTATTTCGATAATTTTTCAAATCGTCTTTCGAATCCCATCTGTGACTTGTCAATCTCCTCATACCCAATCAAATCATGACAACGAGTACCGAAACCCCGGAAAATATCTCTACTTCCCCAAATTCAGAACTCCGAGACGAAAAACCAGCAGTAGCTGAACTCGAAAACCCAAGCACCACTTCCCCAGATGAAGAAATCCAAATCTCAAAAGAAGTCGATCGACTCATTAGCAAGAAATTCGATCGCCACATCGTTCCTTGGCTATTTGGCCTATGGCTCTTGGCTTTCATCGACCGCTCCAACATCGGCAATGCGAAAATCGATGGACTAGCTGCCGATTTGGGGATTCTGACGGGAACAAAATTTAATATCGCGCTCGCCATCTTCTACGTTCCTTATATCTGCGTTGATAGTATGTCAATCTCCTAACTAATCATCACTCAATCTCTTAAGCAACACTCTAACCGTAATCCAGTCCCCTCAAACTGGCTCGTCAAACGCATAGGCGCAGGCTACTACCTCCCCGCCCTCATCATAGGCTGGGGCCTCATAAGTCTCTGCATCGGATTTGTCACCACCTGGAAATCCCTGCTCATCGCGCGATTTTTCCTTGGTCTCATGGAAGGCGGTCTTCTCGGCGGAATCATCATCTACCTCGCCATGTTCTACCGTCGTCACCAACTCATGCGACGGATCGGACTCTTCTACTGCGCTGCGCCTCTCTCCGGTGCCTTTGGTGGTCTCCTCGCTACGGGCCTTTCGGAGATAAAAACAAAGGGGTATAACGGATGGCCTTTTATATTTTTCGTCGAGGGCGGAATCACGCTTCTCTTCGGCATTGTGACGATTTTCTTCCTGCCCCACACCCCTTCGCATTCGAAATTCCTCACAGAAGAACAACGCTACCTCGCAATCCATCGCATGAAACTAGATTACCGCGGCGCGTCACCCGTGGCCAGTATAGACAATGAGAAATTTGACTGGCACTGGGTGAAGCTCGCCGTGTTCAACTGGAACACGTGGCTACTTTCTTTGAATTTTTTTGCCGTCATCACGCCCATCTATTCGTTTTCGCTCTTCTTACCGACCATCATCACTGCGTTGGGGTATACGAGGGTAAATGGTAGTTCACCCCCTTCATTCAATCTTCACTCCAAACAATACTCTTAAATAAACTAACCCCTGACCCGCTTAAGCAAACCTACTAACCGTCCCCCCAAACATGGCTGCCTTCCTCAGCGTAATCCTCGTCACTTCCCTCTCAGATCACTTTAAGCGTCGCGGTCTCTTGATGCTCATCTGTGCTAGCATCGCCATCATCGGTTACGTGATGCTCATCGCAACCTCGAGACCTCACGTCCAATATGGCGGTACATTTCTGGTTGCCGCGGGAAGTTTTGCGTGTCCGCCTGTTGTTATGGGTGTGTACTTTTTTTTCTTTGTTCTTCTTTTCCTTCCAACTTCTTTGCTTCCCTTTTCTCCCTCTCGTCCTCTCTTCCCAATTCCAAAAGAGAGAAAGAAAGAATCCTTATCAACAACCCCCCAAACTAACCCCCCCTTCCACCCCCTCAAGGCTGGTTAGCAAACAACACCTCCCCCCACTACGTACGAGCCTCAGCCTCCGGTCTCCAAATCGGCCTCGCCAACATCGCCGCCTTCATCGCAACATTCACCTACATCGCCGCCGACGCCCCGCGCTATATCACCGGCCACGCCATTAATCTCGGTATGCTTGGTTTGTGTTTGGTCGTGACGAGTATCACGATGGGGTATTGCAAGTGGGAGAATGGGAAGCGGGAACGAGGGGAGAGGGATGGGAGGTTGTTGGAGGGGAATACGGAGATGTTGGGGCATAGACATCCGGAGTTTAGGTATACTGTTTGAGCTGGCTCGTTGGTGGGTAGGTAAGTTTGCTGTAGGTTATGGGAAGGATTTGTAACTGCTTGGATGGTTCGCCGGAAGGAATTAGACATATTAGAACGAGATTGCAGTAAAAGCACAACGAAGCAAATGAAAAATCACGGCAGCTAAAACCTAAAGAGATGAAGTGACTTCAATAAATATTATAACTCGGTACCTAACACCAACCAACTAACAATACCTAGCAATAGACAATGAAAGTCAAAATAATTAAAATAAAGGGCGAGAATGTTGGATTCCCCAGAGAAGAAGTATTCGAAAGGTTCCTCCTAAAATCATCTCCAAAACCACACACCATTCTTCCGAACCAAAGAAAACTCAATCCATTCCACTAATCGCTCCTAAAACATGAAGTCCGAAAAAAAGAGAAGAAAAAAGAGATCCTCCCATTCCCATTCCCATTCATCAAACTCCAATCATTCCAACACATTATCGCCGGCTCTCGATCGCTCAAATACCAGTCGATGCCCATCCATCAGGCTCTAGAAAACTTCTATTCGTCTCTATACCGTATCATGTATAATATCGTAATCGCCGGGTGGGGAAGAAAACGAGAAGAGATATTAAGAAGTCAAAGGATCGCAAATCCAACTTTGGACTCCTTTGTCGTAGTAGCCTTGCAATTCTGCGATACCCTTGTCATCGATGACGGCGTAGTCGCCGATGCACTATTGTATCTTGGTCAGTACTTGTTTTTCATTTCATATGAAGTATGGTCAATGGGTATTGGATTGTAAGGGGAAGCTTACATCCTTTTGAGTGTAGAGCCAACAAGCGGGCGTATTGTCAACATTAATGTTCATTGATTCGGTATTCTTGTTGAAGAGATCTGGCATATTGTTGCAGACGCCGACTGTGGAGTAACCGTTGTAAACAAAACCTTCGTAGTTCCAGTCGGTGTAGCCTTGGAGGAGAAGTCTGATCAATTTGTTAGTTTATTTTATTGTTTTGGTGTGGATTTGAACTCAAGTGAGCTAGGAAAGTAGATATTCATACACAGATTTTCCATCTGGAGAAGCAAGATTGCAGCTACACTCGAAAACACCTGGCCAAGAAGCTGGGTTTTGCCAAACACAGCCTGCAGATCTGGAACAGAACGAATCGGTTGTCTGTAGGACACCAGCGAAGGCTGTAGAGGAGAAAGCAAGAGTTGCCAAAATGGCAGAAGCAGATTGTGTGAAATGCATAGTGATTGTTGGACGTTAGTGAATTGTAATTTTTGGTTGATTTGAAGGGTAATCTGAGTTTTTGATCGTTGCTTGTTGAGTGGGATAGATATCAAGTGAAGACTGAATGATGTTGTTGCGATGAAGAAAGAATATTTGATCGCTCCTTCCTCTCCTTATATACCTATTTCTCTACCACCTCATCATTTTACAAATGCCTCATCTATACTCCAAGAGAAGAAAACCTGGCAATATTGCACGATGTTGTCGAGTTCAGCCAGAGATGAATTCTTGGCCGGAATATCCACCATCCGGACAAGTAAATACCTCATCGTCGATGATCTTTCAGATCTTCGATTTGGGGCCGTCAACGTAATCGTATTGAGAATGTAGAAGTATACCCAAGAGAACAAAATACGAGATAGAACAAGTGATACCACACAGAAAGTTTTCCTTATTGGTGGCTTCTGGGCATTCAAACTCACACTACTTCGGTCGATGAGGTTTGGTTCCAGCCTTGCCTAAATTACCTTCTAGCTTAAACGTCACTTTGTTCCGTTAAGTATGACAAATTTGTCAGTAGCGTGAAAGATATACAAAGGAATATGATGGGGACTAGATCGATGTGTCATCTGCACTGTTTCATCAATTGGTCATGTATCATGTAGACCAAATCTGATTGTCTTTGATCTTGACAGGATAACGTGCGTTACCAAAATAGGAGAAATTCTAACGTGCTGTGTATTTGAAATATCAGATTTCACAAAGACGTTGGGTGGCTGAAATGCACCAGCAACGTGGTAGATTCAAAAATACTGATTTAACAAAGTGACTTGTGCGCTCGAGAAATATTCTTTAACTACAAATATAGTCATGTAACGACATACTAGACTTCGGTGAAAACCGAAGAGATCGTAGTTAGAATTGGAGATGTGATAAAGATATGTCACGATTTGAAGTCGTCGATACACTTACACAATCGCCGTTGCTAGCACGGCAATAATGAGAGTCAACCGAAGGTGCCGAGGGGCACAACCGAACACTGTGATTATGTTCCACTGCATTCCCAACGAATGGATTGGCGGCTGAATGACTGTTATTCCATGGAACCTGAAGTAGAGAGTCTTCTGATGGTTCAAAGTTTCTTGAAGCGATACATGTATCGTACCAAGATGGGAATTGAATCGAAAAGCCACGAGATCTATTAAGTTCCGTGGTGACTCATATATTACTGGTTTCATCATGTACAAACTTTTGTATGTGGTGAAAAAATTGGAGGAGAGATTGCTAAAAATCATTACATACGTCTCATCTAAATCTGAAATTTAATGGACTTAATCTCGAGATTTTGGCCGACACAAAATGTTCACTCACAAAATAGCAGGTTTTTTGAGGCTGTTTGAAACCAAATATGGCTCAAATACTGTTCCTGACCCATGCTGCGGACAACGTGGCTCGAGATACTCTACGTAGTGTGAGGTTTATTACAACGAATTTATAGATTGCGGAAACGTACCTTTCAAATATCATGTTACGAATGAGGAGGAAATACATCCAGCCTCAGTGATTAATTTGATATCCACTATTCAATCGATCTCGGACATTATTCTTCGCCAAAAGGATGGTTGAACTTCAGTAGCCCATTCAAGCCTCCAACCCAACCGTCGTCATCCTTCATGCCACTTTTGGCCCCTCTCATAACACAAGGAACGCCCCCACCCCACTCGCTGCTGCCTTTTACCATTTCCTCACCTTGAACTCTTACTTCCATGCCAACGCCAACTCCAATACTTCGTCTTTGTCCATCAATACTAACTTCCAATTCCCTTCCTCTATTCTTTTCACTCAGTCGCAGTTTTATTGGTGTATTTGCAGGTACAACAAGAGGTCTAAATGAAAGACTTCTTGGACAGATTGGCGTTAAAAGGAGGCTACTGACGAGAGGGTGAATGATACTACCACCAGAACTCAAACTATATGCCGTACTTCCTGTTGGTGTGGAAATAATCATACCATCTGCAACAGCCTCGGTCAAAAATTGATTATTGACAAAAACTTCAATAATGGCTAAATGTGCTTCTTTCCCCCGATGGATAATAACTTCATTCATGGCATGCACATCGCCTTCTGCACTCTCGTGAGCACTTTTTCCATTAGCGTCAAAGACCTCTACCTTCAGTCTATTTCTGAGAAGTACTTTCGAACTCCTTGTTGATCCCATAGACTTGCCTCTCAGATTTGACCAACCAGACATATCGTCAATCTTATCTGAAGCCGATGTTTGGATGTGAGGATGCATCTCATCTTGAAAGAGGGGAGACCCAGCAGCAGCCCCCGACATGTAGACTTCTCGAAAGGCTCGTTTATATTCAGCAAACTTCCATTCTCCCAAGAAACCTAGAGTACCCATGCTGAAGGAAAGAATTGGAGGAACATGACGAGTTGTGCTGAAAAGGGAAGATGCATGTAAAATGGTTCCATCTCCACCGAGTGTTGTTACCATGTCAACTTTAGATGGGAAGAGGGATGGATGATCAGTACTGTATATTGGAAAGGCCAAAGAATTGTGTATGCTCTCGGCCACCTTTCGCTCGAATATGAGAGATGTGTTGCTGTAGTTTGAGCGTATATGTCTGGCACCCAGTCAGCCGGAAGTTTAGATTCTAGATTGAAACGCTTTTGACGAACTTGACATAATCAAGGAGAGCCTCAGCAACGGTCGGAGAACGATCCTTCTTTATGATTAAAAGATTTCGAGGTGGTGAGGGCCATTGTAAAGAAAGGAGATCACTCTCTTGTGAACCTAGAATTTTCCATGTGAGTATTTGTATCAAGGTACAAGGATGCATTTGGGAACTTACGATGATATCGAGGAACGATTCTATCCGGCAAACTTGTTACATCTAAGATTTCCGATCTTGGTGTTGTGTTGCTAAAAGATCTAATTTGTATGGAGCGAAATTTGGGCAACACCCTCGGAAACATGTTGAAATTGAAAAATGGCAAGGGATTCCAATGATTTCGTGGTACAGAATGACCCAAGTGCCAAAGCGATCTTACACAAGCCGTCTTTGAAGCTTCTCTTGGATGGTAGATAGAGTAAAGGACTGACTAGAACAACGAGGGTACAATTGACATTATTGGTGGAGAGGTCGAGGATTTGTTGGATATCGATTGATTTAGCCAAGGGATTGATTGGTTAATGATAAAAGCACAACGACTTGACGGCGATGGAGGGTTATTCATGAATAGGTACTGGTAAATAGATAGATGATAGATAGATAGATAGATATCTAGGCACTCTCATCGGAAGGAGACTTTCATATCGATTTTGGTTGTTTTGTAAGTCACTCCTAGTATGTTTCCTCGAGGTTTGGATGACAATTCTCACGATGGTGATTCGAAGAAAGTCCCAAGATCTTTATGCATATTAGGTATCTATGAGCCAACCTAGTAGTCATACCCATACCCATACCTTTAGCTCCGTATCTTTCTTATCAAAACAAGCTTCACTCGAGCTTCACTCGCTTCAGTCCTCGAGCAGTCCTCCCCAAAATCAAGAGATGGTCTGTGCATACGAATCTATCATGTCCGCCTCGTCCGCTTACGTCCAAGGTTTGAGCAAGGCAAGGCTCTACTAAAGTGTCTACGTCAAGCTTTTATTACCATAGCTTACCTCTTACCTCTTACCTCTTACTTCACTCACATCACTCACTCACTTCACTCCATACATCACTCACATGCTATTTACTTCATCGGGTACTAGGCACATACATATATTGATCTCCCCTCACAACTCGACAACCACAAAAATACATCTCTGATATATATATACCTATATACCTTTATATATAATATATAACCATATATACTCAAAAATGAAGGACTTGAATGAGATGATTTAATATTCACTTCACTTCAAATCAATCTTTACATATACTTTTTTTTCTGTTTCTTTTACTTTTACAGCTTCCGCCAACATCCATCCCGTACCTAATCCACCCCACCAAACCAAACTACCATAGCTACCAGTAGTACGAAATAGCCTTCCAACCCTCTAGCCTTCCCGCCTTCCCGAGCACACGACAAATCTGCCTAGTCATATCCTTTTTCCCAAGAGAGCCTCATTGTGCATATTTAAACCTCAGAGCTTACCTTCCTTCTCTATCAACACATTCAAGGGAAAAATCTGCTGTTTTCATTCATCAAATAATCATGGCCGACCAAAACCTAAAGCAAAGGAACAAGGCTCCAACCATGCCGGCGCCTGTGCCGGATTTTGGAGGAGGAACGAAGGAAAAGGCTTTGGAAGAAGGGGATCATCCGTCTGGTGAGGTGAGGCATGGATCTGTCGCACAAATTGGCAGACTGTTAAGTTTTGCGACCTATTTCTGGGCTTGTTGTTCTACGTAAGTTATGCTGGATAAGATTCGAGATACTTTGCTAAACCGATCCAAGGATCCAAGCTACACAACTTATCGGCGTACCTTTATATTGGATAAATCGAGATGTATATTATTCATGGATGGCACTCACGAAACAATCATTTGGGCTTCTAATAACGACGATGACCCAATGGTGGAGTCCAACAGTGGTTAGAATAAGTGGTGATGCTTCAGTAGCAGGGCAATTGCGAAAAACTGCGGATGGAAGAGCAGAATGCGATTTTCCAGAAAGATTGATTATGATTGCGAATCATCAGGTATGTACAAGCTTGGAATGCGTCAAGCTCATCGCACTAAACGTTTTATAGCTCTATACAGATTGGCTCTACCTCTGGTGGGTGGCTTACACCAATCGACCTCAAACACACGGTTATATTTATATTATTGCAAAAGATTCTTTAAAATGGGTTCCGATTATTGGATGGGGAATGCAGTTCTTCAATTTTATTTTTATGTCCAGGAAGATGGAAAAAGATCGACCAGTCATGGCCCATCGATTCAAACAACTTCAAGAGAAACGCCCGGGAGCTTCGGAACTCGATCCTATGTGGCTTCTATTGTTCCCCGAGGGTACAAATGCAAGTGACAATCGAAGGGCGGCGAGTGCACAATGGGCGGCAAAAATAGGCGTTAAGGATATGGAACATACTCTTCTCCCAAGAAGTACTGGTTCATTTTTCTGTTTAAATGAACTTAAAAAGACAGTGGATTATGTATATGATTGTACAATGGCCTATGAAGGCGTTCCGTAAGTATAAATTCTTCGAAATGGCTGATTTATTCTAATAATTTCTAGGAGAGGAAAGTTTGGCCAGGATTACTTTACTTTAACCTCTTCATATATTGAGGGGCGACCACCAAAATCTGTAAATCTCTTTTGGCGTCGATTTAAAATCGCCGATATCCCTCTAGACAATGCCGAAAAGTTCGAAGTATGGTTACGAGAGAGATGGTACGAGAAGGATGCTTTAATGGAGCAATATATGACTACTGGTCGATTTCCCGCCAACGTGACTTCAGAAAAAGGGACAGTGGAAGAATTTATTGAGACAGAAGTTAGACCAAAGCATTGGTGGGAAGTTTTTAATATCTTTATTGTTTTGGCAACTACAGGATTAATCGCCAATTTATTTGCCAAGGTTTGGAATGTAGTCTTATATGGCAGCACGAGGAGATGAGGTTCACGTTTGTACCTAGTATTTAGAGGTAGCAATTTTGGTCTACATGGAATTTGAGGGTATGGCTAAAGGTATGAATGTATATGGATGGACAGCATAGCATGGATTATTAATGACTCATGGAGTGAGTGGTGTTTTCAAGGTCAGGGTTGGTGGGATAGGCATTTTTCATATCAGATATTCTCATCTCTACTTTTATGCGAAATACCCAGATGGATGGATGGATGGATTAGTAGGTTAGGTTAGGTTAGGTTGTGAATATATGAGGGGGGAGGAATGAACGTATCATTCATAGGCTCATTCATGAAAACTGAGAATATATATTTCTCGAGATTTGATTTAATGGATATTTTCGTGAAGAATTTCTTTTAGAATGTTTTGCGTGGTGTGGATCCAGTATCTGGTACTCTATATACTATTGCTTTACCTGATTCAGCTGTGAGAGGCTGAATGAGATGAGATGTTGGGCTGTAGATGTGTTTGCTGTGGTGAAGTGATAATAGTTGGTGGGTTGGTAGATATGTAGATTGGTAGGTGGGTAGGTAGGTAGATGGCTTTATATTTTGTAGTTTGTATTTTATATTCTTTGTGTAATACTCTATATGGTATTCTTCTATATCTAGGTAGGTACTAGGTACTAGGTACTAGGTAGTACAGGGGAGTACTAGGGAGTTATGGGGAGTTCTGGATTGATGTTTGCTCTTGTTTTCTCTTCTTGCTTCTTTTCTTCCCTTGCCTTTTTTTTCTCCCCTCTCTTTTATTTGATTGATGGATTGATGGATTGATGGATTATTTGGGGATTATTTGGAGATTCTTGATTGTTTGGGGAGGTTTTTGGGGAGATATAGGTGGGTGGGTGGAGGTGGGTGGGTAGAAGTAGAGGTATATGGGAAGAGGTGGGTGGGTAGAAGTAGAGGTATATAGGTGGATATGAGTAGAGGTATATGAGTGGATATGAGTAGAGGGGGTTTGAGTAGAGGTAGATTTGGGTAGAGGGTTTTTAAGTAGAGATAAGTGTGAGTAGAAATAGATTTGAGTAGAGGTGGATATAAATAGAGATAGATATGAATAGAGATAGATTTGAATAAAAATAGATTTGAATAGAAGTAAATATAAATAGAAGTAGATATAAATAGAGGTAGGTTTGAGTAAAAGTAGATTTCAGTATAGATATAAACATATGAATATATATTTATAAGTATTTAATCATTGCTATATATTACTTATTAATTACTATATCTTAATTACTATAATCTCTCTATTATCAACAAGCTACTAGTACTAGCTACTCCGTCTATTCTTTCTACATTTCAATAATTTTCTTGTCGTTTGTCTGTCTGTCTATCTAATGATAGTGATTGAGGGTATTCAGTTTGAATATTTAAGGAGGTAGCTGAGGAGGTAGCTGGATTGGTAGTAGGCAGTAGATAGTAGGCAGTGGGTATATACATCATGTTCATATAAGGTATCATTCGTCTTTTCATCTTTCCCTTGATTCCTTTCACCTCCTTCCCTCTAAGCGATCCTTTTCGTTGGTTTATGAGTGAGGCTAGCTAGGTAGGTACTTACTTGATTTTGGAATGTATATAAATCTTGAGAGGGAAAAGGAACTTGAGTTAAATTATGTTATTACATCATGTTATATCTGAAAGTATAAATATAAAGTCTCAAAATCTAGAATAGCTAATATTAATATCAACGTTAAGATAATAGTATAGATAATAAATCGATGATGACTATATATTTTATTCTATCTTGTAAGTTGTAATATAGTATTTAGATTGTAATATCTTATAGCTTTATAGCTCTAGAGTATGTAAAATATAAACAACTAATCTTAAGTCGTTACATGAACTACTAAGCGAAAGGTCTAGTCTTTCGAGTATAAGAATCGCTTCTTTTCGTAGATATAGATAGCCAGGTAGTACTTTAAATAGAATAGAATAGAATAGAATATTGATATCTAGGATTTAGTAGATGCTAAGTCTTCTATATTCTTCTCAATCTTATACCTATATAAATGGAGAGAGGGAGAAGGAGAGAGAAAGAGGGGGAAGGGGAGAGATTACTCGCTTATTTTATCATTGATTTTGATTTTGATTTTTGTTTACTCCTTAGAAGTAGAAGGAGAGGAGGGGTTTTTGGAGATAGATAGATAGGTAGATAGACAGGTAGATAGATATTGAGATGAATTGAATTAAGTTAAACTAAATCGAATCGAATCGAATTAAAGACTATTCACTATTTATATAGTCTGTTTGTTTAGTTTATTCTAGTACTTTTTATCTCTTATTTTATCTCTCATTCTGTCTCTCATTTTATTTTCATCTTTTACTTCATTTCAACTTCGATATAGATATAGATATAGATATAGATATAGATATAGATATAGATATAGATATAGATTTAGATTTAGATCTAGGTCTGAGTCTAGATCTAGATCTCAATCTCAATAAGAATCTAGATTTAGATTTAGATATATCTATACTCAGATCTAGACTTAGCTCTAGTTCTAGATTCAAACTATATCTAATTTAAATTATTAAAGGGAGATAGAATAACAGAGATGATATAAATGAATATAGATATAAATATGAATACTGTATATATATATCTATATATACATCTATATATATATCTATATCTACATCTATATCTATATCTTTATTTTCATTTACATCTCCATCTCCATCTCCATCTCCATCTCCATCTCCATCTCCATCTCCATCTCC